>CAUZXS010002746.1:50000-52500 GCA_963585895.1 Sepioteuthis lessoniana
AGTAACTGTCCAGTGTTCCGTATGTTACGTAGAGTGCGTGCCAGGTTTCCTAACCATGGTAATTCAATATGTAATTCCTCTAATTATATATATATATATATATATATATATATATATATATATATATATATATATATATATATACGTGTGTGTGTTACATATTGACTTTTTAAAACCGGTTATTGTGGATTTCAAAAGCAGGGTGTTGCACGCGTGTCTTGGGATAAATCAAATAAATCACATGACTTAAGCTAGAAGAAAAATGTGCAGGCGTCCAGAAAATATAAAATGGCAGGGAGAGCCATGCGATCAGCCATTCGTAGAGCAGCCAGCGAGTGGACATGTCAGCCTGGCGGCTGGACCAGGTGATCCCCGCCCTCATTGGCAACCGGTTCTGTATCAAAACTTCAATCAAAGAAGCAAGTAGAGTGCTGAATATGTCAGTCTCCACGTGGTGGTAATCATTGCAGTTCTTTGTCTCACTCTCCTATACGCATCCAAAAAGACGTTTCGAATAAATGAGTTTATATTTTTATATAACCCGGCGAGTAGCTAATGAGTAGAGTGTTCGCCAATGGTCCGGGGAACCGGAGTTCAATCCCAGGTCGAGTCATACCAAAGACTTAAAAATGGTAATGATGCCTCCTTGCTTAACACTCAGGCTTATAAGGTAAGCATCAAATGTAAAGTGTAGCAACCCAGGGAAGGAGTAGCGCCCTCCCCTACATCTTGGTGTAGTAGCGATCAAAAAGGGAGCCTTCAGGCCACCCTCGACTAAGGTAGCCAACTTTACCTACTTTACTTATGTTTTTTATAAAAAAATGTTGCTGCCCTTACGCTGTGGTTCAATCCCGATATGAAACACATACTTGGTCCGATGCTCACATTAGAAAGAAAATGGCAGTCACTAGGCATCGACGACTCTACGTCTCCAGTTCAGGGAGTGGAGATTATCCGTTATTTCCATAAGTGGACCTGATAATAATGACAATGAAGTGAAACTCCCCAATCCCCAGAATTTCAGGATTATTTGTACCTCTCGATTAGATGCAGTTAAGTCTCATATCCAGAATACTGGTTGGTGAAGTGTCTTACCCCTCTGCAGTGTTGCAGTTAGTGTATTCTACAGCCCCAAACAACTGGGCCAAAAGAACACTCATTGGAGGAGTCTCACCCCTATGCAGAGAGGCAGTTGGTATATTCTACAGCCTCAGTCAACTGGGCCACCAGATCATTCGTTGTAGGAGTCTTACTCCTCTGCAGAGATACAGTCGGTGTATTCTACAGCCCCAACCAACTGAGCCACAAGGGTACTCGTTGGGGGAGTCTTACTCCTCTGCAGAGATGCAGTCGGCGTATTCTACAGCCCCATCCAACTGGGCCACAGGAGCACCCAGCCCCAGTTGACTGGGTTTGCCATTAAACAAAGATGTCAAATCAAATCAAATCAAAGGAAAATACTGGTCGAAGAACTTCTAAAGAAATGTCAGGAATCTGGGCCATCGTTTAGTTTGGTTTGGTTTGATTTTTTTGCATATTTAATATCATAGTTATTTAATACTAAATATTTTTGTAAATATAAACATTTCTATTTCAAACAATTCAGTTTAGCATAAATACGCAATTTAAATATCAAAACAGTTCTATTTCAAACAATTCAGTTTAAAAGCTGGAGCAGTCTTACCCCTCTGCAGACATGCAGTCGGTTTATTCTACAGCTCAAGTTGATTGGGCAACTGAGTTATTGTATTTCTTTGAATATCCGGAACGGAGTTTGAATCAGAACTGATGACAAGGATATTATTTAAGAGAAACAAAGATAACACATTGTGAAAAGACTGTATTACTTGCTCTGTTTCTTTTATAATCATCATTTTTTTTTTCAGGAAACAAAAATGTATAATCCTATTTGGATTTGATTACATATGTGTTGTTTATTTAGAATGACATCGAAATTAAATCGTTAAATTTTTTTTTGTTCCTTTGGGTGTGAGTGCAAGAAAGACACAAGTAACGAGAGAAATAGCGTTATTTTCTTCTTATTAAAAAAAGCACTGTAAAGCTTGGGGCAAACCCCCAACGTGTTTCTAATATCTAATTTATTTCCTTATACATAAATAAAAATGTACGCGTATATAGAAATGATTTCATATATATATATATATATATATACATATATATGTGTGTGTGTGTGTATGTGTGTGGGTATCTATGTTTGTCTGAATGTATATAGCTGCATGAGTATATGCATTTGAGAATGAGGCAAACACTCATGTGTTAAGATAGATATATATGTGTGGGTGGGGGTGCATGTGTGTGCGTGTATTTATACATATGAATGTATATGTGTGGGTGTGTGTATGCGTGTGAAGATGTGTATATACCATCATATACGTAAATAAATGCATGTCTACAATAACCCCATACTTTAAGACAAATGTGCAAGCCCCCCACACACACACGCATGCACGCACGCTCGTGCTCACACACACGCACACAC
>CAUZXS010002746.1:55000-93728 GCA_963585895.1 Sepioteuthis lessoniana
CCGACATATCATCTAAATAGCATTTCTTTAATGAAGAAAGCAAAAGAAAATGCAAATATATATATATATATATATATATATATTTGTGTGTGTGTGTGTGTGTGTGTGTGTGAATATATATTATATATATATATATATATATATCTATGATATTTACATATCTCATCTTATTAGATTTCGCTGCTTGCTTCTTGACAATTTATTTGAAATTAAAATAGTTCTAGACAAATATCCCGAATTGAAATTCAAAATCATTAAAATCATGATACCTTGAGGTAGGAATTTCCATTTTTAGCTTTACAAGGCTGTTTGTTAAGGTCATCAGATATTTTGCTGTGAATAAAAAGTTCTTATCAAACGCATCAGTGACCTTTGACCTCTTCACATATCCGTATGTTTTGACTGTTTTTCTAACCCCCTCGACAAATGACTACATCATCAAATTTTGCTGATGATATTTGTATGTTTTGTGATCTTTCAGTATTTGAATTTACCTCTTCTGGTATTTTACTGGATTTGTTTTCCTAATATGCAATATAGATTTTGTCCTCTAGCCAGGAACGTCCAGGAACGTCCAGGAACGCCACTTCAACAAGAGGATATTGTGAACATATTTTTAGACCGTTTATGGTCTAAAAATATGTTCACAATATCCTCTTGTTGAAGTGTAAGACATCACCCCCCACCAAAAAAAAAAAAAAAACAAGATCTAGTTGCTATGATACCACACTGAATCCTATGCTGAAACCCCTAATCTGGAACTATGTGCAGTTTGGATTCCTACTATTGTTACCATTAATCCCAGGTCGACTCTGATCGGAAGTGAAAATACCTGTTTTGATCCGATCTAAGCATCAAACAAATATGTTTGAAAATTATTTGTATAAGTTAAGAATACTTGAAACCATCAAATTTTGCGTATGTTATTTGTATTAAGAATATTTTATTGAAAATATGAGAATCATCATTAGTTATATGACCCGATAGAATTGCTGGCAAAAAAGAAACAAAAAATGACCTCAGCATTGAATAACCCAGAGGGGTTTGTTTTGGTTTCATTAGACATCAACCATTATTGGTTATTTAAGGCGAAATCCATTTTCATACAATAAACAGTTCTTTTTCAAATAATTCACTTTAGCATGAATTCGCAGTTTAAACATAAAAAACAGTTCTATTTCAAACTATTCAGTTTAGCATAAGAACGTTGTTTAAATGTCAAAACATAGTTCTATCTCAAACAAATCAGTTAAGCATAAGTAGACAGTTTAAAAGTAAAATTCAAAAAAATTATTTAGCATAAATCGAACTTTAAATTTCAAAACAATTCTATTTCAAATAATTCAGTTTACCAAAAATACGCAGTTTGAATATAAAAACTGTCATATTTCAAACAATTCACTTAGTATAAGTACCCAGTTTAATTGTCGAAGCAGTACTATTTCAAACAATTCAGTTTAGCAAAAGTTGGCAGTTTAAATGTAAAATCAATTCTATTTCAAACAATACAGCTTGGCATAAGTACATTTTTAAAATGTCAAAACAGTTCTATTTTGAACAATTCAGTTTAGCATAAGCCCACAGTTTAGTTCTATTTAATCGATATAGAGAGTGGATTTGGGAGCGATGGCAATAAAGGCGTACTCCTCGTTTCCCCTAGCTCCCGTATTACTGGAGCATCACCATCAAATTGTTTAGTGTCATATCCAGGACACTCGTTGGGGGAAAGTCTTACCTCTTTGTAGAGATGCAGTTGGTGTATTCTACAGCCCCAGCCAACTGGGCCACAAGACACTCCTAAAGGAAGTCTCACCCATATGCAGAGATGCAGTCTATGTATTCTATAACCCAGCCAACGGGACCAGAATAACCCTGAGTGGCGATACCTATTATGAGAACATTTATGGGTCAAGTAGATCTATGAAGAATTATATGTATCTGAGGGAAATTCTTGAAACCATATAACAAATCAGATGTATTTAGTATTGTCAATTAAATTTAAATTCGTCTACAAAGAATTATCCCATGCAGTTTACAAGTCGACCTGCCAAGTATGTATTTGCCTACAATTTCCAACGACCAGGATTCGACACAAGGTAAATTTTTAAGTTTGGCAGGTTTAAATTCAGAATTTTCTTTCTCCTTGACCAGTTGCCATGCCAAGACTAAAGAGCCTAGTCTGCTCTACAATTTTAAACTGGAGAGAGAATAGTTGGATTTATACCTCTCCCAAGGGTATTAGCGCTTTGTGAAAGACAAACTGTTTCGTCCAGGATTTGAACACTTGTCGCCATATCTATTTTCAAGGACGATATCCATAATAACATGAGTACATTAAACACGTCGAGGCAGCGGTCGTATCGCTACTGCTATATGGATGGACTATTTTGTCGCTAACTAAACGGATGAAGAAGAAGCTAGACGGCAATTACACAAGAATGTTGAGAGCAATATTGAGCAAGTCCTGACGGCAACACTCCACAAGACACCAACTATACGGCCACTTGCATCCCATTACGAAAACTATACAAGTTAGACGAACCAGACACGCAGGACATTGCTGGAGACGCTAGGACGAACTCATCAGTGATGTATTCCTATGGACCCACGCATATGGCTAAGCAAAAGCAGGACGACCAGTTTGAACATACATACAGCAGCTATGTGAGGATACGGGATGTAGCCCTGAAGACCTGCCAAAAGAGATGAATGATAGGGAAAAGTGGCGAGAGAGGGTCAGGGATATCCGTGCTAGCGGCACGACATGATGATGATGATGATGAAGACTGTTAGTGAAAAATTCTGGTTCAGCTGAATATCTACACGATTATGTTCTCATATATATATATATATATACACACACACACACACACATATATATATATATATATATATATATGGGAATAAATAATTGATTGTAATTCGACAATTTGTAAAAGTTTTATATTTTACACTTTTCACACATTCATCGTTGATTTAACATCACTAATATCATCCCTATAGTCCTGATGATGGTACATTAGAACCGAAACGCTATAGTTTCGACTATGCTTCTCAATAAATCTCTAGTTATACTTGGATTACTTCGTTATCAATTTTTCTTTATACACACACACACACACACACACACACACACACACACACATATATATATATATATATATATATATATATACCAATGTTTGTGCATAGATAGATAGATAGATAGAAGGGATGGGAAGTAGGGAGAGTGAGACAAACAAATAGAGGAATGTTATTTTTATATCAAATATATTATGTAAGATAAAATATTCTGGTAGAATTTTCATTAAAATCCGACGGTATTTAAAATATAATTTATGAAAAAAAAATCCAAATTATATATTCTTCATGTGAACATTTCCATTGTTTCGGTTTATGCGACTATCTTAAAGGCTGTATGAGTGTTTTTTAATGTTCCATGTGAAAAAAAAATTCAAATAAAAAAAAGAATATGAAAATATTGAGCTCCTCAACATTAATTGGATTCCATCACAGAGTAAACTGATCACTTTTATGTGTTCAAAAGGATGTTTTAAATGTCGTCATTTATAATTGCTTTGAAACCGTCACAAAAAATATTGAATATATGATTAACTAAAGAAGATAAATGAAACGAACCTGGTCTTGGTATTATGGTATTATGGTAAAAAATAACCCTTAAAAATATATATACACACACACACACACACACATATATATATGTGTGTGTGCGCGTGTGTGTATATATATATATTATTCTAGTTTTATATATATATATATATATATATATATATATATATATATTATTCTAGTTTTCTGTATATATATATATATATATATATATATATATATATATATTATGTGTTTATTTATATACATACGTATATATATATATATATATATATTATTCTAGTTTTCTGTATATATACATACATACATATATATATATATATATATATGTGTGTGTGTGTGTGTGCAATTCTAGTGTTATATATATATATATATATATATATATATATATATATATATATATATTATTCTAGGAATATTATATATCATATTTATGCGGCATATATATCTTTATATATATATATATATATATAAATCATATATATATATAATGTTTATTTATATACATACATATATACATATATATGTGTCATACTAGTGTTTTATATATATATATATATATATATATATATATATATATGTATATATATATATATATAATATGTTTGTTTATATACGTACGTATATATATATATATTTGTGTCATTGTAGTGTTATGTATATATATATATATATATATATATATATATATATATATGCATCATATATATATATGCATATATATGCATATATATGTACACACACACACACACACAGACACACACGCACACACACACACACACACACACTCACATATATATATATATGAAAGTATATATGGATCTGAATTCAACAGTAGGAAGAATGTAGAAAAAGCAAGAGTAATTCGAATAGCTGAATTTAATGTGATCCAAATCTAACTTTCAAATGTTACGGCATTAATATCCTTCATCAGGATTTTGATATTATGAGAATTGTTTCCTTGTCGTCATAACAGGAGCAAATCAAATGCATAGAACGAAAAGATAAAAACGTGCAAATAGCTTTCTCAATCTAAAACTCTGTGTGAACAATTCAAATATCATGTCCTGATGAAGTTGGCTTTACATCACAATAAATTTGCATTTTTCTGTTTTTTCTATTTTCTTTATATACATATATATATATATATATATTATTCTGGTGTTATATACATATATATAATAGCCTAACATTTTATATATATACATACATATATATATATATATATATATATATATATATATATAGTAAATGTAATCCTCCGGCTGCAATGCACTTGTTGTACCGTTCCAACAACTTCTGGAAGGCCCCATTGCAGTCCTCTCGTGTGAGCGTGTCAATGATATATAGCGTTCTTAATCTAAAACTCTGTGTGAAGAATTCAAATATCAAGTCCTGATAAAGTTTATTAAAACCGAAAGGTTTAAACGTTGGCTTTACATCATAATAAATTTGAATTTTTCTGTTTTTTCTATTTTTTTCATATATATATATATTTATATGTATATATATATATTATTCTGGTGTTATATATAATAGCTTGACATTATATATTTATATATATATATATATAATGTTAGGCTATATATATATATATATATATATATATATATATATATATATATATATATATATTGTCATCCACAGACAGACTGTTTCGTTCTATCAGAACTCTTCAGTGTGGCTAGATATATATATATATATATATATATATATATATATATATATATATATATATATTATACCAAATCCATTTTTAAACATATAAACACTTCTGTTTTAAACAATTAAGTTTAGTATAAGTATAGTTTGTTTGTTTACATACCGTTAAATATCAAAACAGTTCTATTTCAAATAATTCAGTTTAGCGTAAGTACAGTTCCAATGTTAAAAACAGTTCTATTTAGAAATATTTAATTTAACATTAAAAAAAAACTTGCTTTATTTCGAGCAATTCGGTTTAGCATGAATACGCAGTTTCGATGTCCAAACTGTTCTATTTAAACTATTCAGTTCAGTATGAGTAAACAGTTTAAATATCAAAAAAACGTTCCATTTCAAATAATTTAGTTTAGCATAAGTACACAGTTTTAATGTTAAAATAGTCCCATCTCAACCAAGACAGTTTACTTCTATTTGAGCTATAGATAGGATCCTATCAGGTGCCACTACGAGAGGCCAGAGTGGACTTTGGAACGATGGCAGTGAAGGAGTACACTGCATTCCCCAAAGCTCCAGCATTACTGAAACCTCACTATCAGATTGTTTAGTATAATATCCAGGACACTCGTTGGTAATTTACTAAGCTTTTTGCTTAGATGTGGCATAAGGCCATATGAAAGGGGCACCCAATGAGACTCGAACTCACTCGTGTAGGTTTGCTAGTCGAGCTTGCTAACCATTACACCACCAGAGGCGCCTATCCAGGGCACTCGTTGGGTGGGAGGTCTTACCCCTGTGCAGAGCAGCAGTCGATGTATTCTACAGCCCCAGCTGACTTGGCAAACGGAGAACAGCTGAACATGTGTGAAGCAAAAAATTTATGACACTCGCTTTTTTTTTCTTATTTTCTTTCTTTTTTTTCCCCACCTATGATGTATAATGTGCGTAAAAAATTGCAAAGGTTAAAAGTTCTTGGAAATCCGAAAACAATTCTTGTGCGTAGGTCAACCGATTTTTAAGTTAAAACAGTCTTTCTTGTAAATGTATCTGCTTCAAGAATTGTCTTGGTAGGATTTCTTGGAAGATTTGCCATCGCGCCACCAATCAGTTCCAAGAATTTGAACTGTTGAAACATTGTCCTATGAAAAATAAACAGCTAAGAGGCAGTAATTAGGGTGCAAATGTGTATGCGGTGATGTTTTTATGAACATGATTTATTTTGGTTTGCTTTGGTTTTATGGCATATCAACCCTTGTAGGTTATTTAATTCCAAATCCCTTTTATACATACATATTAAATATTTGAGATTAGGTTTGGTTTGGTTTCATGGCATATCAACCCTTGTAGTTTATTTAGTTCCAAATTCCTTTTATACATATATATTAAAGATATAGGATTAGGTTTGGTTGGGTTTCATGGCATATCAACCTTTGTTGGTTATTTAATTCCAAATCCCTTTTATACGTATATATTAAATTCATAGGATTAGGTTTGGTTTGGTTTTATGGTATATCAACCATTGTAGGTTATTTAATGCCAAATCCTCTTTATACATATAAAATATGTATGATTTGTAAACACATTTTGTTGAAAATATTTTTAAACGTGTCTGAGCTCATTTTTCTCGATCCCAGGTAAATGGTTTTCATCATCATCATCCATCATCATATCGTGCTGGTAGCACAGATATCCCTGACCCTCTCTCGCCACTTTTCCCTATCGTTCATCGCCTCAGACTGGTCTTCTGGACAACATCCCGTATCCTCACATAGTTGCTGAATGTATGTTCGTGCTGGTCGTCCTGCTTTTGTACGGCCACGTGCGGGGGTCCATAAGAGTATATCACTTGGTTTTAAGTATTGTTATGTAACACAAATTATTCTATCGGACCGTACCGATTCATTTGTATATAGTTAAACGGTTTCAAGTATTCTTATGTATCACTAACAATTCAATTAAACATCAGTCATTTGTTTACAAACAGTTAATTGATCACACAGTTCTATTTCAAACAATTCTATTTTGCATAATTCATTTCTTTGCACTCAGTTTAAATGTCAAATAATTCTATTTGACCCATGGATAGGACCCTATCGGATCCTACCACCTGGGGCCCGGGAGAGACGGCAATGAAGGGGTACTCCAAAATTCCCCAAACTCCAGCATTACTGAAGCCTGATGATCAGATGGTTTTGCGTCATATCCAGGACACTAGTTAGTAGGGTGGTCTTACCTCTTTGCAGAGATGCAGTATGTAAAATTTACTGTCCCAGCTGACAGAGCTAGCATGAAGGTGAAAATACGATAAGAGATTTTTCCCGAAACCTCGTTGTATTATGGGGGTTCTCCTCATGTTGTACGAGATGCATACGATAAGTTTCCGGACTTTTTTCGTATGGGCACTTTTATTGATAGTACACACATGAAGCTCTCGTCCCCTTCGATGTAATGTTCTCCGGCTGCAATGCACTTGTTGCACCGTTCCAACAACTTCTGGAAGGCCCCAAGGAGGTCTTCTTGTGTGAGCGTGTCAATGACCTTCGTCACAGCCTCTTTCATCTCTTCAATTGTCTCATAACGACAGCCTCTGAGCTTAGTGAATAACCAAAAGTCACAGGGAGCAAGGTTTGGACTATAGGGACGGTGAGGAACTCTATTGATGCCCATCTTGGTCTAATAGTCTGTGACAAGGATGGAGTTGGGGACTGGTGTATTGTCCTGGTGGAAATGCCACTTACCCGATTTGAAGAGTGCTGGCCTCTTCCGACGGAATGTCTTCCTGAACTCCCTTAAAACCTCAAAATAGTAACCCTAACCCTAACCCTTTGGCCAATCAACTCTGGTGTATTGACTTCCTTACTCCTCCCACACCTCTCATCATCCCTCACATACTCCCTGTCTTCCTTGAATCTCTTATGCCACTCAAAAACTGATGCTCGATTCATGTAAGATAGTCCAAAAGCAGACTGAAACATTCCATACTTTTCTGTGGAATTTTTTCCTAGTTTAAAACAGAATTTTATTGCATATTGTTCTTCTAAAGTGTCAGATTGCATTTTTGAAATTCACCAGCTGTGACAATCAGTCTTTAGTAGGGTGTATTCCAATTGTTGCAGTAGCTGTTCATTTGAACGGGAAATCATAGAATTGGTCAATCATCTCATAAGATGTATAGCAATAACATTCTGAATTTTCAAGAGTCTACACCAATTTTAAATGCCCAAGTCTGGAAACTTATCGTATGCTCCTCGTATATCACGGTAAGTAATAGCCTGGTGGCTCCTATCCATCACCATCTCAGTTTTCCTTCTCCTAGACAGGTTGCCATGCCAAAGTTAAAAAGCGAAGTCTGCCCTACTAATCCTATATACCCAACCCCTCCGCTCGGGCAGGATATGACACAAGGTCAATTTTTAAAGCGGGGTTTAGCAGGTTTGAATTCAGAGTTTTCCTTCTCCTAGACTAGTTGCCTCACCAAAGCTGAAGAACCTAGTCTGCCCTACTATTTACCCATAGCTGGAGGGAGAATACTTGGATTCATACCTTTCCCAAGGGTATTAGTGCTATGTGAAATGCAATCAGTCTTGTCCAGGAATTGAACTCGTATCGCCGTGTCCATATCCTGTGACGATAACCATTACACCACGGGCACCCTACTAATTACCCATCGCAGGAATGAGAATAGTTGTGTTCATTAGTTTTCCATGGGTAATTAGCGTCATGTGAAATACGAAATCACCTTGTTCAGGATTTGAACACGGGTCGCCTAGTCTACGTCCTTCGATGGTTACAATTTCTTTTTTTTTAATAAAGAGTTATGTATTTCGTAAAAAGAAAGTATAATTCCTAAATTCCTCGGGCTTCTATAATATCACGACTGTGTATGTAAGAGGGACTGTAGCTTTTGGATAGATTTATCCAACCCCTCCACAATTATAATCAATTGTGGAAAAGTCATAGAAAATGCAATGGCCACCAGAAAAAGAATAACAGCGGGAAGAGTACCAGAAACCATACAAAGGCTTGAACATACTCATTGTGTAATGGTTATCACCGTTGGAAATGGACACGGCGACCTGGGTTCAAATCCTGGTCGATGTTGTCTGCATTTCCTTAATACCCTTGGGAAAGATATGACTCCAACTATTCTCCCTCCAACTATTTGTAAATAGCAGGCCAGACTAAACTCTTCAATCTTTGTTTTGCACTTCGTGTAGGAGAAGGAAAACTGAATTCAAACCTTTTCAACTCCAATTTAAAAAATTGACCTTTTGTCACATCCTGTTTTTGCGGAGGGGTTGGATAAATCTATCCAAAAGCTACAGACCCTCTTACATACACAGTCGTGATAATATAGAAGCCCGAGGAATTTAGGAATTATACTTTCTTTTTACGAAAATACACGACTCTTTATTCTCTCGGCAGGAGTCAAACCTTCCGTTGTATGAGAGAGACAGACGAATAGAGGGAGACGAATACAGACTGCCATATTGACCCATAACTTCTTCTTCTCTTGACCATCCCTTGCTGAGTTATCTTCAAGGCCCCATTTAACACTTCAGCTTCATGGCCTGTGGGTACTCAACCGGAGGCCCACTGTAAGCTGGTGTGTGAGATGCTGCCCCAGCGTGGTGCCCAACCACTCGATGGCACTCTCCATGACTGACTGAATCACTTCTAGCCGCAAGTGAGACTGACTCAAGACTTCGACTGCTCGTATCACACGTAGACATCAGCATATATCATTTCAAAAAACCATCCATAAAAAACAACTGCACAAAAAGGAACGCGATTCTTTAACCTCTTGGCATAAAATAATTCTTGATGAGTTGACATAACATTAAAATCAAACTGTAATCAATCATTCTATTAAATTATCAATTCACTGATCTATCAATCTATAAACCAATTGATCAGTTTATCAATCTATTAACCAATCAATCGATTAACCAATCGATCAGTTAATCAATCAATCTTTTAACTAATCAATCGGTTAATCAATCAATTTGTCAACTACTAAATCTCTTAACCAATCAATTGGTTTATCAATCAATCTCTTAACCAATCAATCGGTTAACCAGTCGATCAGTTAATCAATCGATCTTTTAAATAATCAATCGGTTAATTAATCAATTTGTCAGCGACTAAATCTCTTAACCAATCTATTGGTTTATCAATCTCTTAACTAATCAATCAATTAACCAATCAATCAGTTAATCAATCAATCTTTTAAATAATCAATCGGTTAATCAATCAATTTGTCAACTACTAAATCTCTTAACCAATCAATTGGTTTATCAATCAATCTCATAACCAATTGATCAGTTAATTAATATATCTTATAAATAATCAATATGTTAACCACTCTATCTATTAACCAATCAATCGGTTAATCATTCACTCTGTTAACCGATCAAACTATTACTCAGTTGATCGATTAATCAATCAATCTGTTAAACAATCAATTGATTAATTAAAAATGGAATTAACCAATCAATCTGTCAAATCAGCTAATCAGAAACTGGAGACCCGTTCTTCAGAAACACCACTTCAGAAATTATAAGAAAACCTGATATCCGTTTTTTAGGCAGTCACCTGAGGTTTTTTTTAGTTTTTTTTAAGGAAAAAAACATTGTAAAAGCAGCGACCAAGTGTCGTGTTCCCAATCAAAATCGAGGTAAGGATTTCACATAGTAAATTTGTGAGGTCTCGTAGATTAGAGAACAAAAAACTCTTTTCTTTATAACTCTCATTTAGCCTCCTACCTTCTTGCCGATATAAGGATCTGTTGTGTCGATCAGGGTAAAAAAAAAAAAAAAAGATACAGTTCTAAATTTGCCCTCTTTACAGAGGATAGTTTATACGCGTTTTGTTATGCATGAGTGACTGGCTGAACATCGATCTGACCAAGAAGTGTTGTCGTGAAAGACAGTGCGTTGGTGACTTGTCGACCTTAATGTAGAGACCAGAAGATTTACTGGTTAGAACCCTGCTTACTCTTGACCCAGCACCTAGAAAAGAAACGCATTTACATATAGCACATAATTCGAGATCCAATAGATTAAACTATAAAAGAAAACAAAGCTCGTATATGATTAACCTTGATAACAATACAACCAGCCATTTACAGAAATATATTTGATATCTTGAGGCCTGCCTCATGCCCGAGACCAGTGGAATGTTACAGCTGGTTGGTGTTCAAGTCTAATAAAATTGATGGTTTCTAATACAGATTTTCAAGGGTTGCAGATAAGCACCCAACAGGATGCGACACAATGTTACTTCTTAAGCTGGTTCGAATTCAGAGTATTACCCATGGTATAGGCCACCCAGTGAGGACTGCAATCAATTCTGTTACAATGACTTACAAGGCAAGCTTGTTAAAATGTTTCACTGAGAAGCACCGTTTAATTAGTGAATTCTTAAATATGCACCTGTAATTTAAATAGTCAATCGGTTAATCAATCAATTTGTCAACTATTAAATCTCTTTACCAACCAATTGGTTTATCAATCAATCTCTTAACCAATCAATCGGTTAACCAATCAATCGTTTAATCAATCTTTTAAATAATCAATCGGTTAATCAATCAATTTGTCAACTACTAAATTTCTTAACCAATCAATTGGTTTATCAATCAATCTCATAACCAATTGATCAGTTGATTAGTATATCTTATAAATAATCAATATGTAATGTAAATAAAATAGTTTTAATAACATTTTGATTTATGGATTATGAAAATATTCAAGTTTTTCTTCGATACACAGAATATATTCATTTTGAATACCTTGATTTTTCTAGAGTTCATTTTTCTTTTATTTATTCTATAATATTGATAACAGTGATATTATAATACGAAGACTTCCATTTTAAAACTAGAAAACATCTATTTATGAAAAAGAAAAAATAAATGTTTCCCAACTTCAATCACAGAGGCTTACATGTATTGTTTTCTGTAATTAAAATGGTAGAGGTACTTACAACAGAAAATTACCTTATAGGTCATCATTAGGCCCACCTGATGATGAGTCATATCTCATACAGCCCACTTGTTCCCCAGGCCCTCTTAAGGTTTGGTTTGGTTTAGTTTGGTTTGGTTTTATGGCCTATCGACAATTGTAGGTCATTTAATACCTCATTCTTTTTATACATGTTAAATATATGAAATGTAAACATATTTTGATGATAACATTTTTAAACTAGCCTGAGCTTGCTTTTATTTTGGCTGCTTTTTGCTAAATAGTTTCACTTAATTTCAAACAATTCAGTTTAGCGTAATTACACAATTTAGTACTATTTGACCCATAGACAGGACCCTATCAGGTACTACCACTCTGGGCCAGATTGGACCTGGGAGCGAGAGCAATAAAGGGTTACTCCGCATTCACCAAAGCTCCAGCATTACTGGAACCTCACCATCAGATAGTTTAGTGTCATATCCAGGATACTCGTTGGGAGAGACTTACCCCTCTGCAGAAATGCAGTCGGTGTATTATACAGTCCCAACTGACTTGGCAGAAGGCTTTCTTTAGATCAACAATGATGCAGTCAAATGTACGGGGTAGTCACTTAAAAACTGAATAGTTTGAAAAATCATAACTTTTTTTTTACAGTTTTTTAAAGTTTATTTATCATTTTATTTTAATCTTATTTATTCATTCATCTACTTATTTATTTTTTAAAGGGTATAGAGTATCCCTTGCGAATTATAATGGCTATGTCTAATGTCCAGCAACGAGTAAAACTAATAGAATTGTTCTATTCAGAATAAAGATCAATTATTTAAACTCAGAGAAAATACCGGCACAGTGTAACCCGGATATAAGAGAGTTGTCGGGACCGGAGAAGAAGTATCTTATACCCGTGTTTGGTCTATTTCATATACATTAACACTGGCTCTAATTTGGGACAACAGTAAATCTCCCTTATATCCGAGTTTCTCTTATATCCGGGTTACACTGATTCGGAATCTGGTAGCATTTTTTTTTTAAATGGATCAATCAGAGATCACCCAGAAAGAGGTCATAAAGCACACTGGGAACACTAACTTAGCAGTGGAAGCTGTACGACCCAGTGTCCTTGAGGATCCATCATTTTCTTCTCGTCATTACTCTGCTCAACTAAGCATCGCCAGAACATCACTTCAGAAGAACCCGAAACTGCATTTTCAAATGTTTCCAAGTTAGATCAAAATGGTCCAAACCTCAGCTTCCCAGGATTCTCAACAACGTTTGCAGTAGGCCATTCGATTCATACAATTCAGTATTTCAATAGCCTCTCTGTACAAGCAAATAAAAAATGGCTGTACCTGTTTAAAAATTAGGTGAAAGACAAAGGAAACAGTAGAGGATATAAATAGACTGACAAATGTTTGGTTTTACAGATTATCGCGCATCCCATACACATTAAAAAGGTGTCCAGCAACAAGTAAAACTCCCACAAATTAAACAGAATTCATATATTCTAAATAAAAAGGAACCATTTCTACATAGTCTTGTAGCAAATCTCATCTACTGGAGGTGATATCAACATGCATACAGGGAAGGCGTTCACAATTATTGATAGAATCACAACCAGATTTATCTGCCAACACAAAATGATAATACATAGTCACCACAATATTCCACAGCCCAGCCAATCAAAATATTTAGAATCAGTTGCTGCTTATGCGCATTCCACGTGCGAAATTCAAAATATTTTACTCCCTCCACTCAAAAAAAAAAAAAAAAAAAAAAAAAATTTTCCGTTTGCTGTCGAAAGGTAAAGATACATTTATCAATCTTTTCGATTTTCGGGTCATCGCTTTAGAAAATTCTGAAACTGAATTTAAAGATGTTCTATGTAAGATCAAAATTGTCCAAACTTTGCCACTCAAAGATGTTCAGCAGCTCTCGCATTAGACCATTCGATTTATTCGGTCTTTTAGTGGTCACCCTATACTTTTAGTTTGGTTGGTTTGGGTTTTAGAGCATGACATCCATCGAAAGTTATTTAATGCCAAATCCTGTTTATACATATATATCAAATATGAATGACTTGTAAACATATTTTATTGATCCTATTTACCAACCCCTCCTCTCGGGCAGGATATGACACAAGGTCAATTTTTAAGCGGAGTTTAACAGGTTTGAATTCAGAGTTTTCCTTCTCCTAGACTAGTTGCCTAACCAAGGCTGAAGAACCCAGTCTGACCTACTATTTACCCATAGTTGGAGGGAGAATAATTGGATTCATACCTTTCCCAAGGGTATTAGTGCTATGTGAAATGCAATCATTCTCGTCCAGGATTTGAACTCGTGTCGCCGTGTTCATTTCCTACGACGATAACAATTACACCACGGGCACCTCCAATATTTTGTTGATAACATTTTTAAATGAGCCTGAGCACAGTTTTTTGTCCACTGTTAAATGGTTTCATGTATTGCTATGTATAACTAACCATTTAATCAAACATCAATCATTTGTCCATCCACAGTTTAATGATCAAACAGTTTTATTTCTAACAATTGGATTTAACGTAAGTCAATTTTTGGACACAGTTTAAATATCAGACAGTTCTATTTCACCGATAAATAGGACTTTATCAGGGGCTACCACATCGGGTCAGAGTGGGCCTTGGAGCCATGGTACTGAAGGGGTACTTTGCATTCCCTAAATCTCCAGGGCTGGAGCCTCGCCATCAGATTGTTTAATGTCATATTATGGACACTCATTGGTCGTAGGTTGGTAGTGGGTTCGGTCTTACCCCTCGGTAATCGGTGTATTCTACTGTCCCAGCCGAATGGACTGCTATAGTTTTGGTTCAATAGGAACTAAATTTATTTATTTTATTTATGTTTTGTTCAGTAATTTTGATTAAATATCTAGGAGCCATACTAATGTCGTAAATGTCCTTTTCAAGCTGTTCATGGCACATCAGAAACCACAACGGCAGTCGAAACGCCTGATAGACAAAAGTTTAGTGGAATTAAAAGGTATTAACAAATTATCCGAAATTTCCCTTGCTCATTTAAATCTACTTAAATTGTAGTGGAGAGGTTGATTTGCCAAATAAGTTGACCTCAAGATTGTAGCTCAAAATTCTGGATTACACCAATACATGGTGTGTATGTTGTATATTGACCTCCGACCCGGCCAAGCTGTCAAAATTGGTAATGCGCCTGTGTAAATAACAGGTGCATCCGGTCGAGGAATATCAGGATATAACCTTGACCGTGGACGGGTTGATTTGGGAGCGATTTTTGACACCCACAAGAAGAAGGTGGATGTCTAACAATTATATAACTCGGTGCACATGAAGTTCAATGAGTTGGAAAGAAGATGAAGTAGAAAAAACCAACACCCAGCAGAGTGGACCCTCAGGCCCCCGACTGAGCAGTTGCAGATGGAAAGAAGATGCTGGAATGAGGAACATGTCCCAGAGAGGCTGGGCCCCCAGGCACCCAATTGAGCAGCCCAGGAGAACGGGAAAGAAACGGTGTTATGGCCATAAGAGTGGGGGTCAATATGTTGCAACTCTGTTCCGTCTCCATCTCACTTCTTACACAGTAAAACCTTTAGTAACCCTTTCGAACCCTTTCAAATAAAGTGAGAGGTGTATTTTTCTAAAGAACTGTGTCGCTCGTCTTTATTGTGTCATCGTTGTGATTCTGCATGCATCTGTATATGTGTATATATAGTGGTCATGGCTATACAACATATAGATTGACCTCTAAACATACAGATGATGAACAAAATTTAAAGATTTGGTTAGGTATAGTTTTATGGTATACGAACTATAATGCCAAATTCATTTTTATACTTATAAACAGTTGTATTTCAAACAACTCAGGTTATCATGAGTAGATTAGTATATTGTCAAAAACAGTTCTATTTCAAATGATTCAGTTTAGCATAAGTATACAGTTCAGTTCTATTTAACCCATAGATAGGACCCTATCAGGTGCTACCACACCGGGCCAGAGTGAACCTGGGAGTCATGGCAATGAAGGGGTACTTCGCATTTACTAAAGCTATCAGATTGTTTTGTATCATATCCAGGAGACTCGTTGGGAGGGGACTTACTCCTCTACAGAGATGCAGTTGGTATATTCAACAGCCACAGCCGACTGGGACAACAAAATTTAAAGGAAGAAGATTAAAGATTTTAAAATGTGATCCTTAATCCCTTTACGAGGTATGTAAGGAAAATAACAGGACTGGGTCTGCATGTATGAGCTATCGGCGAAAGAGGGATAAGCTGATTGTGGACTTATCTAAAATGATATCTCGGGAATATATAACTGTAATGTTAGTATTCTGCAGCTTTTTCATCTTTTGTTTTTTGTTTTTTTGTTGTTGTTTTTTAGATAATTTTGCTTACTTTTCCACTTATTTAGGTTTTTCAGCACTGAACACAAGGGAACGAACATTAAATATTGAGCAACGAATAAACCTGAAATTTTAGGCCTGGTTGGCGAAAACTCCGTTAAAAGCACTTGGAATGCTTCAGCAAATGTATGGAGAGAGAATTATGTGGCACAAAACATTTTTGAGTGACACATGAGGTTTAAAGATGATCACAAGGAGGTGAAAGATGATCCCAGGAGCGGGAGGCGTTCAACAAATAGGACTGAAAACAACGTCGAATGGTTAAGACATGTGCTGTGTGCTGATTGTCTGATGACAGAATGCTCTCAATTTTTCGCTATATTAGTACAGGAGAATGCTGCTAGCAGTATTGAAAATGACCTGGAGGCAGCACCCAACAAAGCAGCAGCTGTACTGCCACTTACCATCCATCACGAAAACTATCAAAGTTTGATGAATCACACATGCTGGACACTGCTGAGGAAGTAGGGACAAACTCATAAGCGAAATAGTCCTGTGAACCTCTTCACACGGACGAGCAAAGGCAGGACGAACAGCTAGAACCTATGCACAACAGCTCTGAGCCAATACAGGATGTAGTCTTGAAGACCTACAGGAAGCGATGGACAATAGAGAAGGGTGGCGGGAGAGGGTCAGGGAGATCCGTGCTGATGGTGTGACATGATGATGATGATGATGATGAGAATAGGAGTTTAACTTAATGAATACGTTGGACTGGTTTGATTTGGTTTGGTTTTATGGCATATCAACCATTGTTGGTTATTTAATGCCAAATCCTGTTTTTACCCATATAGCAAATATATATGATTTGTAAACTCAATATTTAGATACATTTTTAAAAGAGCCTGACCTTAAGCATTTGTAAATAGTTAAATGGTTTCAAGTTCTCATTGGTCTAATAGGTAGAGTGTTCGGCAGTAGACTGGGAGGCCTGGGTTCAATCCCAGGTCGAGTCATACCGAAGATTTTAAAAATGGTACTAGATACCTCCTTGCTTAACACTTAGCAGTATAAGGTACGTATCAAGGGTAAAGTGAAGCAATCCTGGGAAAGGAGTATCGCCCTCCCCTACACCTTGGTGTAGTAGCTATTGAAAAGGGAGCCTTCTGGTCGCCCTCGACTATGGTCGTCACCCTTACGCAAGAGTAACAATGTAATTTCAGTCATTTTTTTGCGCACAGTGAAGTGGATACAAGTATTCCTGGCGGCAACACCCAACGAGACACCAACTGTACGGCCACCTGCCCCCTATCACGAAAACTATTCAAGTTAGACGAACCAGACATGCAGGACACTGCTGGAGAAGCAGGGACGAACTCATAAGAGATGTACTCTTATGGATCCACACATATGGCTAAGCAAAAGCAGGACGACCAGCACAAACATACATTCAGCAGCTATGTGAGGATACGGGATGTTGTCCTGAAGACCTACCTAGGGCGATGAACGATAGGGAGGAGTGGCGAAAGAGGGTCAGGGATATCCGTGCTACCAGCACGATATGATGATGATGATTCTATTCAACACTATTCGTTCATTTACTCACAGCTATGGGTAAATAGTTGTGCAGATTAGACTCTTTAACTTCGGTATGACAACTGGTCAAGAAGGAAAACCTTGAATCCAAACCACTGTTGTCCAGGAGAGGGATAGGCTACACCAGGAAATTGTTTCGCAACCTTCATTAAACAAGGTTTCGGGACCAATGAGAGAGTCTGATATATGGTCATTATAAATAGAGACTATCAATTCGATCTTCAATGAGCTTAGTTTTGTTATATATAGACCCTCGACCTAGCCGTCAATCAAGAGACGCGCCTGTGTAAAAAAGCGGAAGAACAGCAGAAGCTGGTGGACGTTAGAAAATAATATTACCAGTGCTCGGGCGGTTCGAGTCAGTCGGAGACAAGATGCCAGCGTGAGAACCAGCTGGCAGACTGAGAGCTCTGCGGCCCTCTGTGACCCACGGTTGAGTAACCCAGCCAAAATGAGGAAGAAGTGCTGCTATGGTCGAGAGAAGAACTTGGGTCAATATAACAGTCTGTTGCTGTCTCCAACTCATCTCTCACACACAACAAACATCACCCTTTCGAGAATAAAATGTGAGAGATATATTTTGTATAAAGAAGTGTGTTCGTTCGTTTGTTGAAGTCGTCATTACAGTTGATTATGTTCCCATGTATTTGTATATGCGTAATATTATTGTATTGTGGTTATATAATAGTTTTTTCTGACGCAAATCCACTATAATGGTACTATGATGATTCAATATTTTATCAGTTAAATTTGATGAATGGCCACAATAATGAAACAATGATAACTTTATATTTAACAAGCTAAGTTTAATCAAACACATGTTCAAATCCTGGACGAGACTCCAGCTATGGGAAAATATTAGTACAGACTGGGTTCTTCAGCCTTGATCAGGCAACTAGTCTAGGAGAAGGAAAACTCTGAATTCAAACCTGTTCAACTCCGCTTAAAAATTGACCTTGTGTCATATCCTACCCGAGCGGAGGGGAAAAAGTGGAGGTGCCCGTGGTGTAATGGTTATAGTCGTAGGAAATGGACACGGCGACTCGAGTTCAAATCTTGGACGAGAATGATTGCATTTCACATAGCACTAATACCCTTGGGAAAGGTATGAAGCCATTTGTTCTCCCTCCAGCTATGGGTAAATAGTAGGACAGACTGGGTTCTTCAGCCTTGGTGAGGCAACTAGTCTAGGAGAAGGAAAACTCTGAACTCAAACCTGTTAAACTCCGCTTAAAAATTGACCTTGTGTCATATCATGCCCGAGCGGAGGTGTTGGGTAAATAGGATTATCTGGCCGAAAACTATAATAATAAACGTGACTATCAGTTTAGCAATTATTTCAAGTCGGTCAATGTTTTATAATCGTATGAGTTACTTTCAGACCTATTTTTCCATAAATATATTCAAAAGAAAATAAAACTTGAGATATATACGGTGAGCCTGATAAGATATTAAGGACGAAGTCAGTAAGTGCTTTGTTAGGGGTGGGGGTGCAAGACTATCGAGAAAGACAGTTGGCTACTAATCCGGATTCGAGCCCGAAATTAATATCTAGCATTCGGCGTTTCGTGATGTAAAGTCAACTGTTGAATTTCATAAGCATGAAAAATCGTCTTTGTCACCCAAGAAGGTCGGCCACTCGAACTTCTGCAGTGATCCGCGGAGCCAAAAAAGAAACATAGAAAGGCACGTAGTGTTAAGTTGGGTTACTTCAGAAAGAGAGACAGACAGACAGACAGACAGACAGTGTGACAATGAGAGACGAAAAGAGAGAGAGAGAGAGAGAAGAAGAAGAGGTCTTGAACGAACCAGTAAATAAGACAGAGTAAAAGAGAAAGAGAAAAAAGAATGTTATAACTCTTTCTCGATAACCTTTACTGATAAGAAAAAGTTATATCTATCCAGTGCACAATGTTAAAACGCCATTAAATCTCTTGTATTGTTTCCCTAAGCATCTGTACGACGGAAGCGAAGGATTGTTTCGTGTCTTATCTCATTTTTTCTTTTTTATTATTATTCACGAACAAGACGAACAATTAGTGTATTTTTTTTTTAAATATACGCCTCCACCTTTTTTTTTTTCAGTGTGTATTCCTGACATTTACAAAGCTAACACAGTCAAACTAGTTGTGTTGCCAGGGTCGGTCGGTCGAACGTTCTGGTAAAACAGGTAATCACCTAGGGCGTCAAGTGCTTGGGCTCAACTGGTCACGTGTTTGAGACAGTAGAACTTTCCAAATACGAATCGAAAAATGGAACAAATCAATTAAACATAATATGAAATTAAAATAAGAGAGAGGGAGAGAGGGAGAGGAAGAGAGGGAGGGGAAGAGATGTGTAAATAGTGTGGGAGAGTGGTATGCAAAAGAGAGAGAGAGAGAAAACGTAGGAAAAACGGAAAAAATAAAGAAGAAAACGAGAGAGAGAGAGAAAGAGAGGGAGAGAAAGAGAGAGTACTTAGCTTATAATACCATTTATGACTGAGGCTACGTGTGACCATTTTCTGTTAATACTTTGAATCTATTTCTCCCTGTATTCTGAAGATACTTGGGCAAAAGTATTCAGGTAAGAAGACTTGATCTGACTACAGTTGTATGATCTCAGAAATTTAGGTAATTTCAACAGACGCTTTGCCTTGAGTATCTCCCGTCAAGTAGAAAGAGACAGATAGCATTATGTTAAATGGTGGCTGAACCAATGAAAAGATTTCACTTTTATCCATCAATGTGCATAGCATGTGAGAGTTGAAACTTTTTTAAGCAGCTAGAAAATGCGTCAGAGAACGAGGAAATTTTGCCTTTCAAAGTAGAAATAAAACCTGTGAACGGAAACTTAGAATCTTCCGACTTGATCCCTAGGAGTAATTTAACACACTGGATTAAAATTAATCGCAGATCAATTTCCGTTTTGCATCAACAGCTCATTCTTACAATTTTCCCGCGTATCATCCAAAATTGCACCAAGCCTATTCTCAAAGTTCAAACGCCGGCTCCTCGAACACCTGTACGTTTCTTCCTGTCGACGGTGATTTATTTTCAATTCCACACCAATCGCTCTTAATATTTAACACAATATCAT
Organism: Sepioteuthis lessoniana; assembly: GCA_963585895.1. Taxonomy (NCBI): domain Eukaryota; kingdom Metazoa; phylum Mollusca; class Cephalopoda; order Myopsida; family Loliginidae; genus Sepioteuthis; species Sepioteuthis lessoniana. Next base: position 76,280 of record CAUZXS010002746.1, read on the forward strand.
CCAGATAATCATTATCAGTTAGCCATCGGAACAGATTGCTAGAAGTTGAATAGCTACTTCAAAGAATTCACTTTGCCATTTTCGTACAACGAAGGATTATTTATATTTACCAACCCCTCTGCTCGGGCAGGATATGACACAAGGTCAATTTCTAAGCGGAGTTTAACAGGTTTGAGTTCAGAATTTTCCTTCTAGACTAGTTGCCTTACCAAGCTAGTCTGCCCTACTATTTACCCATAGCTGGAGGGAGAGTAATTGGATTCATACTTTTCCCAAGAGCTATGTGAAATGCAATCAGTCTCGTCTAGGATTTGAACTCGTGTCGCCATGTCCATTTCCTACGACAATAAACATTAGACCACGGGCACTTCCATAAAACGAAGGATTATTATTCATAATTAAAAAAAAAGGTTTTACTTTTTGTTTTCATTTATTTACAATGGATTACTGCTCTGTTTACACCGAGCGTGGTGTACGGAGGACTGATTCATATTTATTTGCGTAGGATGCAGCAAAAAGTCAATTTTTTCAAGTGGGGTAAAAACTGCTTTTTATCTAGAATTTACTTCTCCTTGGTTGATTACCAACACAAGGCAAAAGAACGCAGTCTAACACACTATTTACCTTTAGCCAAGAGTGGGGGGAATCATGGATTTTACCAAAAGCATTAGCGTGAATTGGAATACAAACATTCTCGTTCAGAATTAGATCTCAGGTCTCTGAGTTTGTATTTCTCCGACGATAACCGTTATGCAAAGAATGCTTCAATAAAATAGAAAAAGTAAGACAATACTCTATAATAATTGTTATAGGATAAAGAAAAGGCAATCATAAAATTTGCTATGTTTTGCGTAAGGAAAGATGTATGGGTCCTCGGTGAGGATTGAACCCAGTAGTAATAGTTTGTAAAAATATCCCACAAACCATAACACTACGATGGGTATCTTAGAAAAAAAAACGAAATGTAGCTTGAATTTGAGACAGTGCTGCAAATAAAGGACTCTAGCTGAGGATCGAACTCATGACCTTGTTATAATTGATATACAAGCCAAGCCTAGGGTTTGGCAGATCAGAATAAAAAGCCAACTAGAGATATTCGAACTCATAACTCAATTGTAGTTGTCTAGACAAGTACAAAAAATTCGGTACGGACCCGACTCTGGCGCAGTGGATAGAGGCGTTGAGTCTCTACGGTTCCAGGTGAGCATTGTCAGAAGATAGCGGTTTCAAATCCTACCCAAGCCTGCCAGAGGTTTACTTGGTCAAAAACGTGGTGCGATAGACAACAACTATGGACGGCAGTAATTACTGGGGATACGGTTACAAGACTCAGCATTCCTATCCGAGGTCGCGGTAAATGACCTGAAGAAGGCCAGAGGTGAAATTTGGCCGAAACGTAGTGCAAGAAGAAACAACACAAAAAAAACCCTACCAAGATGAGGAAAAAAAGTCCGCAATAAATAAAAATTAATTCTCAACTCAATTATAGTTTATAGGCAAGACTAACTTACGAATAATTACGCTTCAATAAGAAGTATCTCGTTGGGGTATAATAGCAATAAGGTCTCTCAAACTTATTGTTAGTCGGTAATGAGTTCAATCTTCACAGGATGCACCCTTTTTCTACTTTTCAGTGTACCGATTACACTATGTAAAGGTTCTCGTATGTTAATATTTACCTACCCCTACACAAGAGTAGGATGCGAGACAAGCACTATTTTTAAGCAATCTTTAACACGTTTGAATTAAGAGTTCTCCTCGACCGGTGACCATACCAAGGTTAAAGATTTGGTTTGGTTTGGTTTGGTTTTATGGCATATGGAGCATTGTAGGTTATTTAATTCCAAATCCATTTTTATACATATAATCAGCTCTATTTCAAACAATTCAGTTTAGCATAAGTAGACAGTTTAAATGTCAACAACTGTTCTATTTCAAATAATTCAGTTTTGCACAGTTTAATTGTCAAAAACAGTTATATTTCAAACAATTGAGTTTAGCATAAGTAGCCAGTTTTAATTTCAAAAACAGTTCTAATTCAAACAATTCAGTTTAGCATAAGAACATTTTTGTTTACACACATTTAAATGTAAAAACAGATCTATTTCAAAAAATTCAGTTTATCATGAGTACTCTGTTTAGCTCTATTTGAGCCATAAATAGGACCATATCAGATGCAACCACTCCGAGCCTGAGTGAACCAGGGAACGATGGCAATAAAGAAGTACTCTGCATTCCCCAAAGCTCCAGCATCACTGGAGCCTCACCATTAGATTGTTTAGTGTCATATCTAGGATACTCGTTGAGGAAAACTTACTCCTCTGAAGAGATGACTGGGCCACAGGACATTTGTGTTGGTTGTGGGTCTTATCTCTCTGCAGAGATGCAGTCGGTGTATTCTGCAGCCCCAGCCGACTGGGCCACGGGAAACTTGTTGGTTGGGGTCTTATCCCTCTGCAGAGGGATAAACTGAGTACTCATGATAAACTGAATTGTTTGAAATAGATCTGTTTTTACATTTAAATGTGTGTAAACAAAAATGTTCTTATGCTAAACTGAATTGTTTGAATTAGAACTGTTTTTGAAATTACAACTGGGTACTTTTCATTATTCTGCAGCCCCAGCTGACTAGGCCACGGGAAACTTCTTGGTTGGGATCTTATCCCTCTGCAGAGATACAGTCGGTGTATTCTGCAACCCCAGCCGACTGGGCTGGTCCGCAGAGAGTGATTTTATCAGTTTGCAATTATGAATCCCTTTATAAAAGGAAACAAAAATTACTGAACCACACAGAGAAGTAGCCAGATATCGAAAAACTGTGTCAAAATATTCCAACATTAAAACAAACGTTGAGCCCATTTTAGTAACTTTTCCAAGTTTGTTAATGGCGGAATCTGTGTTTAGCCATGAGCATATTTTTCTAAACAGAGAAGTACTTTAAACACAGACTTTATGATGTGCGGTTCAAACTCAGAACTTTGTAAACTTTTTTTCGTGATCTCCTTAACGCCCACCAAAGTTATTATTCTCATTAATAATAATTATATTAATGATCATACCAAGGTTAAAGGTTTGGTTTGGTTTGGTTTGGTTTTATGGCATATCAACCATTGTAGGTTATTTAATGTCAAATCCATGTTTATACAAATAATCAGATGTGTTCGCATATATATTTTGTTGATTGTTTTCTCATGTAAATCGCGGTAAACATCGATAAATTAGTCATATTTTTAATCTAATATTCAATTAATTTATTTGGAGTTGAATGGAAATTGCCGTCATTATTTTTCCGGCTCATTTCTTTTTTGTCCAAAAGAGATGGGTGTGTATTATACGTGAGAATTGTATCCTTAACTTTTTTCCAGACTCATACCTCACCATATTCAGGACGAGATGACCGAAATGTTGATATATCTTCAGTCAAAACTAACGTATTTTACGCCTTTTCAGAGAAATTTCTAAGGGGTTTATGTTGGTATGCTGCAAGGCTCGTAGTAAGGAAAGAAGGTAGGAAGTTGTTAGAGTGTATCATCTAATTTGTTTTTAACTAGGATCCCTTGGCCTAGAAGAATAGACCCAAGGGCGTTTTTAAACTAGATGGCTCTCCTCAAACTAGTTGATGCTGCTACTGCTCCTCATAATGGTTGATGCTGCTACTGCTATCCGTTGAGGATTTCTGAGCGAGAGAGAGATTCGCGGGCTTTCTTCAATTTTTGGTGCTGCTATTTTCTCCTAAGTTGAGCTTATTTTTGCTTTGGGTTCGTTTCTTAGCTTAATGGCATATCATCCTTCGTGGGGTATGTAATGCCAAAGCCATCCTTGGTTAAGAACAGTGATGGTACTACTTAACCCATAGCTGGGGATGAAAGGAAATCAAAATCTTTCCCGAGCGTACTTGTTCGAAATTAAACGATTGAAATTCAAAATCGCTTTCTACGATGCCCAGTCCAACTCGTTAGCCACAACACAGGGACTTCGACCGAGATTATTTTCGCTGGAAATTTGTCGTATTTTTGTGTAAACATATTTATGTATGTTGCTCTAAATACTTTGTATATTTTCTGTTTCAAGATATGATGTACGAACCGATAAAAAAATAAACAAATTCTAAATCCAGTCATGGTTTCTTTGTTTTTACTGGCATATCAGCCTGCATGGGCTATTTAATGCCAAAGCTATCATTGAAGAAGAACAGTGGTTACTCTATTTAACCCATAGTTGGGGTGATAAGTCTTGCTTATATGCCCTTTCCCGGTCAACACCTGGCATTCATACCGCGTGTTTGTTTGCTTGCTACAGCACCTTGACCTCGGGGGGGGGTCATCCCAAGTCTTTGCCCGCTTCGATGTGTAAATAGTAGGGCAGATTATTTTTTCCAATATGTTTTTCTTAACCCCTCCTGGATTTTCCTTTGGTTACAATCCCATGCTTAATTCCTCTTGTACAAAATTGATTGTCACTAACAATACTCAGAAAAGAGGTGACCGAAAGAAAGGGTCCCATTTTTGAGGATTTTAATTTTTTCTTATAATTCTAAAATCTTCTTAATACCATGTATTCTCTTTTAAAAGCAATATATATATATATATATATATATATATATATATATATATGAATATATCTATAAGTGTATATATATATATATATATGTATTTGATTAAACAATATGGACTTTTTTCTGAATATTTTTAGGTTTATCCTTTCAAGTAGCCGTATCGATTTTATGATATCCGGCGAGAATTATTAAAAAAACCTGCCATAAACAATTGGTTCCCTATTACTTTCTACCCGATCTCGGACCATCATCAGGGGGTGTATATTGTAAAAGCAATATAACTTTTAGAAGTACATTATGACTTTGTAAGAATTGAGCGTTTATTGTTTATACTGCTGCATTGTTGTAGCGTTTATTCTTAAATTTGGTTCTGTAAATAGCAGTAGTAGCTATAGATATCTAAGTACATTTGCATTGGATTCAGAATTAACTCTATTAAGTTTGAGGTATACATATATTCAGGCGTAATGACTAAAGTGCTGGGCTGCGGTTTAGAAGTAAGAGAGATCGCTTTTCAGCTGTGCGATAACGATTACTTTCGGACTAATACCCTAGGGAAAGGTGTGAACCTCCTTATCCCCAAGCTATTAATCCTCGATTCTTTGGACAAAAGAGAAAAAATATTTTGCCTCACAGTTTTGAATGATTTTGTCTCCAAATAATAAAATTCAAAACTGTCTCAAAATAGATTCAACCCATTAATGGGATTATGATTTATTACAGAGACAAGAAACTCAAAAAATGATTGCATGTCCTGAAAGCTGATTGAAGAGAAGGATGCATCTTTTGTAGGACGTGTTCCAAATGATTACCATTGAGCTTGTCTCAGTAATAAATCATTATCATATAAATTGAAGTGTCAAAACATTTCTTTTTCAAGCTATTCAGTTTAGTCATATCGTTCTAATTCATACAATTCAGTTTAGTGCCCGTGGTGTAATGGTTATCGTCGTAGGAAATGGACACGGCGACACGATTTCAAATCCTGAACGTAACTAATTGCATTTCACATAACACTAATACTCTTGGGAAAGGTATGAATCCAATTATTCTCCCTCCAGCTATGTGTAAATAGTAGGGCAGACTGGGATCTTCAGGCAACAAGTCTAGGAGAAAGAAAACTCTGAATACAAACCTGTTAAACTCCGCTTAAAAATTGACCTTGTGTCATATCCTACCCGAGCAGAGGGATAGGTAAATATATGTAAATGGGTTGCATCTATCTTGAGACATCCTGTACTATTACTATGGTTCTTCTGTAAGGGTTGATTTGGCATTAGATAACACTCAAAGTTTGATGCTCCATTAAAAACAGTGAAAGCAACCAAATCTTGTACGTATAGATTTATCATATTTACCATCCACTCCGCTCAGGCAGGATATGACAGAAGGTCAATTTTTTTATGCGGAGTTTAACAGGTTTGAAATCAGAGTTTTCCTTCTCCTAGACTAGTTGCTTCACCAAGGCTGAAGAACCCAGTCTGTCCTACTATTTATCCATAGCTGGAGGGAGAATAATTACACCACGGGCACCTCCACTACGTATAGATTTATCTTTTTTTTTTAATGAAAGAGGTGCTGAAATTTAATTTTGGTCAGCAAGTGTAAATGCCGAAAATTTAATAAAAACTAATAACATCCGTTTTAATGGCACTGTTCCATAAGAACAATCGACACCTTCCCCATCTTTTGTTTAAAAAATAAATTATGATTTATAAAAACAATATTAAGAACGAACGTATTTATGTGCGATACTAAAAGCATGTATGTGTGTGTGGTTGGTTGGTTTGGTTGTTTGGCCTTTATGGCATATCAACCTTTATAGGTTATTTAATGCCAAATCCATTTTGTAAAAACGAACAGTTCTATTTGAAACAATGCTGGAGCATCAGTGAATGCAGAGCACTCCTCCATTGCCATCGCTTCCAGGTCCACTCTAGCCCGGGGTGGTAGCACCTGATAGGGTCCTATCTATGGGTCAAATAGAAATAAAATGTGTAATTATCGTTTGAAGTAGAACTGTTTTTGGAATTGAAACTGTACATACGCTAAACTGAATTATCTGAAATAGAACTGTTTTGGCATTTAACTGTGCGTAAACAAAAACTCTACTCATACTAAACTGAATCGTTTGAATTAGAACTGTTTGACTAAACTGAATAGCTTGAAATAGAAATGTTTTCGTCAATTAAACTGAGTACTAATGCAAAACTGAATTGTTTGAAGTATAAAAACTAATTTGGCATTAAATAACCTACAAAGATTGATATGCCATAAAACCCAAGCAAACAAACATTCTACATTTTATTTCATAAGATTAATGTTATTAACCATTGAATTAAAAAAAAACTGCAAAGAAGGAGATTAAGTTGAAAAATTAGTATTTGCAGTAGTACTCAAATACTCCTTTTTTCATTAGGTCATAATATATATATATATATATATATATATATATATATATATATATATATATATATATATATTCGGTGCGAAGAAAATAAACCGAAAAGAATTAGGCAAAAGAGAAAATCCCTAACAAGATTTAATGTTTCCATTTTCGTCGACGTGGCATAATTTTTTTCGGTGGCGTCAGATACTAACGAGACAAAAAATAGTTCTCTTTATTATTTGTCTCCATTTAATTTTCCCTATTTATTTCCGTCTGGTCTACCCCTTCTACTCAACCTCTTATTTATAGAAATCAAACTTGGTGTTGATTGACCGTAAAAGCAAGTATAAATAACCAATTGCTGAATATAGTATCATCTTTTTTATCGAACCGATTATCTTGCAGCGGTATTAATCCGCGTTACTATTTTATTTCTCTAAAAACTTGTGTTGATTCTTGCAGATTCTTCTTTTTCTAATGGCATTTCTTTGTATAAATAATATTCAGACATTTTGCCACTTGAAAAAGAAAAAAAAAAAAGAAAAAAAAATCTGTGTTCAAAATAATTCCTCATTTTGTTCAACGAAGCGTTTCAATAAAAAAAAGAATGTTTCATTGTTTTATTGCCATTTTTTCGATAACTGTCTATCCTAATTCTTTGAAAGAAACAAATTGATAATGTTCACCTGATGTATCAGGATATTTCTGAGGTAAACATTTTTGACATTAATGATATCATAATCTATATTTCTTTCTTCTTTCTCTTTTCTTCGCCTTTTCTTTATTTCTTTAACTTCTTCTTCTTCTTCTTCTTGAAGTAGAAATACAAGAAAAAAGAAAAAAAAATAGTAATACGAAAAGAGAGACCTAACAAAAGACAGAGAGAGGAAAGAAAAAGTGCCAAAAAAATAAATGTTAAGAAAGAAAGAAAGAAAGAAAGAAAGAAAGAAAGAAAGAGAAGAAGAAAAGGAATGGAGAAAGAAAATGCATTCGGAAGTAGAAAGACAGAAAAAAGAAAGAAGCAAAGAAACAAACAAACAAGGTAAAGAAAGAAAGAAAGAAAGAAAGAATATGTTAAAAAGGAAGAAAAAAAGGAACAGAGAAAGAAAAAGGATAGGGAAGTAGATAGAAACAAGCAAACAAATAAATGAACTGAAGAAAGAAAGAAAGAAAGAAAGAAAGAAAGAAAGAAAAAGGGGTGAAAAAAGAAAGAAAAAAAGAAAGAAAGAAGGGATGAAGAAAGAAAGAAAGAAGGGTAAAGAAAGAAAGAAAGAAAGAAGAGATGATGAAAGAAAGAAAGAAAGAAAAGGAAGGAAGACATGTGAGATATGAAAAGGAAGACATTACAAAGAAAAGAAATATAAGAAAACTGCAAAGAAAGAAAGAAAGAAAGAAAGAAAGAAAGAAAGAAAGAAAGAAGGGATGTAGAAAGAAAGAAAGAAAGAAAGAAAGAAAGACATGTGAGATATGAAAAGGAAGACATTACAACAAAAAAAAGAAAAGAAATATAAGAAAGCAGCAAAGAAAGAAAGAAAGAAAGAAAGAATAATCTATTTTTTTAAAAAGCCCCACATATATGCAATGCATAAACAGAAGATAAAATTCAGAAAAAGAAGCTTTGAAAGAAATTGTCTAGTGGGTGTGATGGGAACTGAACGAAACGAAAAGTGCGAATGAGAGGGAAACGGAATGGTATCGAGTCACTATGGGTCGTAAAAATGAAGCCCCCGCTAAACGAAGGCAAGAAATCGGAATGGTATAAAATCGGCGCTGGACCCAGAGGTCGAGAGTTCAACATTTCCCTGTTCGGAGATTTGGGGAGCTGAATAAGGTGAACATATGGGGTTGTGACAGGTCGGGTTGGTGGAGGAATGACGCTCGAAGCCGATGGGGGTAAAGAGAGGCTAACCCCTGCGACAGATTTATTAAAGCAATACTCACCTCGGCCTTGACATCCACCCATCATAGATGCTTCGAGAAATGCTACACCTTTCCCATTCACAGCAGTAACGTTAAAGATGGACATGGGGTTTTCTTGTGTGGTGTAGGAGGCGACGAGAAATCTTCTGTGTCGTTAAAGAAGAACGACAACATGATGGACGTGTTGCTCGTAAAGTGTGGGGTCCAGTCGGCTTGTATTTTTTTCTTAAATGAAAATTATCTTTTATTTATTATTTGAAATATAAAGAGATTTTTTTTTATTAAACTTACTGACTATTATGCAAGGGTAAATATACGGAAAAGTTCTCGGCCAGACAAAAATAAAAGATTGATCTTGAGCCACAATTCTACATGTTCGTCCAGCAGTTCAACAGACTTGGTGTATTGTTTTTCAAATATTTTAAATATAAACTGGAAAATTCTAGCCCAGACAAAAATAAAAGGTTAATCTTGACCCATGAAACGTATCAACTATTCCACATATCCTACAGTTCAAGTTTCTCAAAGAAAAGCTGAAAAGTTCTTGGCCAGACAAAAATAAAAGGAATTACCTTGATCCATGAAATGTTTTTAAATATTATTCTATGCACTCGAGAAAGGCATGAATTCAACTGTCCCTGACATCAAGGTATAGATAAATGATAGAGCAGAGAGGGTTCTTAAACTTTGGTTTGGTGGTCGGTCTTGGAAAATGTAAACTCCCATATTCAAACCAGCTTTACTGCGTTAAAATTAGTTAACCTTACGACACATCTAACCCTTTAGTTGAGGGGTTGGTTTGGTTTCTTTGTTTAATGGCATATCAACCTTTGTAGGTTATTTAATGCCAAAGCTATTCTCCTAGAAGAACAGTAGTGATGCTATTTAACCCATAGCTGGGAGGATAAGGGGGTTCATACCTTTCCCAAGGGTATTTGCCCAAAAGTGAACGTAATAGCATGACCGGAGTACGAACTCGCATACTACGATTCCGCAATCCCTCGCTTTAACCATTTCACCACGAGGACACCCCCTCTGAGGGGTTGGGTAAATACATACAATAATGAAAATTGAAAAACAATTAACCGATCACTATCGTAGATCTAGAAAGCCCAGAAGTTTTATGGATAAGTCTCGATACCATCGGATCAAATGGTATCAACAACAGTCCAAACGATAAAGGGGGTGTCCTCGTGGTGTAATGGTTAAAGCGATGGACTGCGGAATCGTAGTACGCGAGTTCGTACTCCAGTCGTGCTATTACGTTCACTTTCGGGAAAATGCCCTTGGGAAAGGTATGAACCCATCAGGGGGTTCATACCTTTCCCAAGGGCATTTTCCCAGCTATGGGTTAAATAGTACCACTACTGTTCTTCTGGGAGAATGGCTTTGGCATTAAATAACCTACAAAGGTTGATATGTCATTAAACAAAGAAACCAAACCAAACCAAACCTAAACGATAAAAAAGAAAGACTTTGCATTCTCATCCTCAGATACTTATTAATTTTCTTTTGATGAATTATTTAAAAATTCTTTACTTTTTTGACTCTTTCTAACAGCATCCTTGGGGAGAACAGTACATTTCGAACTATTCATAAGAATATACCATGCCGAATGTTTAAACCATTAAACTTTAAATTTGAAATTTCATTCAAATGTGAAGTTACTCCATAGTAATCATGTATTTTCACTCAGGAAGTATTTTTAGATGATGGCTAAGGACTGAAACCGATCGAGATTAAGAAATACCGGCCCACTGGCATCATAGTTTGTATGTTCGCCAATGGTCTGGGAGTAACATAGCCAAATAGGACCAAGATACGAATACGTGAAATATACATAGGGAATCCCGAAACACTGACGACTTTCTTTAGTTCAGGTACGAAACTTTTATTACCTTCTTGACTTTTAGGTTTTCAACATGAGGAGAGAGCGACACAATTTTTACTATGTTGACTGTTCCATCTGACCCAACAACGCGCGGCACATCACGTAGACCCAACTGGCCTAGCCTCACCGAGGCTCGAAAATCAACTCGCTTCGCCCTGGTCCGAATCTTAACTCACTGCTATTTTTCAAAAATCACCCAAAATCCTCAGCCCATCGCTTCCGGGCATGACGTCATTCACATCCCCAGTCCAATTCCTATCCAGAGTTTTTATTATGACATCTGTGATTGTCACATCCTCCACGCGCGAGCGTGAACATTTGCGCTCAATGTGTGCCCCTACCTGTGCACTAAGGTGAATAGTTCTAAGCCTAACTAAACCTAAAAATAAGATATAACCAACGAAAAAATTATAATATAAGAAAAATCCTTCTGCAATTATATAACATGGGACATCCCAGGTCGAGTCATAACCAAAGAATCAAAAAATGGTGCTTGATGCCTCCTCTTTTAAAACTCGGCATTATTAAGTATCATTGTGTAAGCGAACGATTGCTTTCGTAGAACATAGCTGTGATAATTTTTTCGGGGGACAACATATCATAGTAAATAATATGGCCGACCGTTGTCAAGGGGTTACCCGTAGGCTCCTTTTTCAATAGCTACAACACCGAGGTGTTGGGGATGGCGCTACACTTAACCTTGATCTGTACCTTATAATGCTGTGTTTTAAGCAAGGAGATATTAAGTACCATTTTTAAGTGTCCGGTATGATTCGACCGGGGATTGAACCTCAGTCTCCCGGACCATTGGCAAACACTATTTTGCCACTGGTAATTTCACTTTTATTTCTTCCAACGTCACCTATATAAATAGTTAAATAATCTTTTTTCTAACTTGTGATATTGACTAAAGATTGAATATTTCACCACAGGAAACCATGAGTTACTGTGAAAACAGAAGAATAATTATCAATGATTGATTTTTGATTCTATTTCTTTACTTCTTTTGGGCATCTGATGGTTTTTTCCCTGAAGTCTGAGTGACAGCAAATCTCCTCTGAAAATAATTGTTAATGTTATAAAGATTTCTATTTCATTTTCAACCTTCGTTTTGGTTATTTCTCATTCAGTAACGTTTTGTTAGCTTAGAATACACAAATTAACTTATGCTAATTATCAATTATTTCTTTGATTATCATTTTTATCTTTTGAGAGGTTTTCACATCGGCGTTAGCCAATGTTTTTTTCTCGGAATCTGAGTGACTGCAAGTCTCTTCAAGTCTCCAGGACTCTTCTTAGTATTCTAGCTGATCTCAACAATCCTGTATGGTTGTTTGCTTGCTGTTTAATGGCATATCAACCTCCTAGATTGTCTCCACTCGTCGTCTTATTTCCTAGTCCTGCTGTCCTTGTACCAAACCTTTGGTGACTACAACGAGCGTACCAGTTACAATTGATATCACCGTTATTTTCATGATCCATAGTTTGTTTGGGTTTTTTTTTAGTTTTCTAGCAAGGTCTGGGTACTTATCTTTTCGTTTTCTTTCCGTTTAACACTGTAGTCAGTCGGAACTGTAAAGTCCACTATTCAGCTGGTTCGTCTAATTTTTTATTCATTTTTTGTTGACCCTGACAAGCCCTGGTCGTATGGCCGAGATTATCTGATCCTTTTTATCTCAAAGTCCCTTAGAAGTATATGCGTCTCATTTTATCATATACCATTTGTTGGTTAGGTCAAATTTAAACTTCTTTCACAATTCCCAGTGGATAACTTTTCCCACCCAGTCGTGTCTATTATCATCATTATTATAGTCTGATGTTCATGCCAACGTGAAATTGCTAATCTTTTGAGAGATTTTCACATCTGTGTTAGCTAATTTTTTTTTCTCAGAATCTGGGTGACAGCACGTCTCCTCAAGTCTCCAGGACTCTTCTTAGTATTCTGGCCAATCTAAACAATGCTGTAGGGCTGGTTGTTTGTTATTTAATTGCATGTCAACCTTCTGGATTGTCTCCATATATAATAAGTGTATTTCACTGTCTGTAGGGATTGTAACAACTAGATTGCTTACTTTATCAATCGTTTTTACAGCATGCATGCACACATATTCCCATTCACGACCCTCACCAAAACTCCAATATATATATATATATATATATAGTGTAACCCGGATATAAGAGACCCTGATATAAAAGATACGCGAAAATAAGAGATATTTTATCTGGTCCCAAATTAGAGCCTGTGTTACCTCAACAAAATAGACCAAACCTGGATATAAGAGAAACCAGGATATAATAGAAATTAGGATATAAGATACTTATTCTCCGGTCCTGACAACTCTCTTATATCCGAGTTACACTGTATATGGGGGTTATTTGGCTTGTTATTTTGCTGGAGCGTTGATATAACCACCTGACACGTCATCCGGCCCCAAAAAAGATTTTTTGATAGCTTATATCTGTAGTCAGAAGAATTAATTCCTTTTCCTACTTTTCTTTGTAGAGTGGGGAGGTGATGTAGAATTATGGATCCCTGGTCACCATGTTTCAATTAATTTTTGGCTTTTGGCTATGAATAAAGGAAAACTGAATATAGACTTCTAACCAAAGTTCTGATTTGAAGACAAAACTAGAAGCGACTCTCTCGGGATGTCAGTTGAATATATGCAGGGATTAAAATAGTAGTAATGAAAGCGAAAGTGGTGAGTATCCACCCGGGGTAGAATGACACTTTTAATCCGAGCATCAACTTGGTGGGTCCATCCGTTGCTTTTTCTTTTTCGGACTGTCCACTTCAGAAAATAAAGACATATAATGTTTCCCTCGCTGACCAGATTTGACCCCAATCTGTCCGAACGAGTCTTATCATCGGCGGTTTTGCCCACCGGGGGTTCCAACAGAGATGGATTTCGTTCTCCTGATTCGGAAAAATATGACGAATTGACTGATCAGATTAAACCTATTTTAAAAGGACTGAGAGCCACAGCTAGCCCCTTCTGACCAGCGTTGACAGATAACAAGCAGTCAAGAGATTAGAAAAAAAGGTGGGGAAAAGAAAAGAAAAGAACAACTTAAACTGAATGAAATCGGGACAAATAAAGCTTCACTGTCTGTAGAGATTGTAGCAACTTGATTGGGATAAGGCCAATATTAATGAATGTTTCAAACCAATATCATCATCATCATCATATCGTGCTGGCAGCACGGATATCCCTGACCCTCTCTCGCCACTCCTCCCTATCGTTCATCGCCCTAGGTAGGTCTTCAGGACAACAACCTGTATCCTCACATAGCTGCTGAATGTACGTTCGTGCTGGTCGTCCTGCTTTTGCGCGGCCATGTGTGGGGATCCATAAGAGTACATCTCTTATGAGTTCATCTCTGCTTCTCCAGCAATGTCCTGCATGTCTGGTTCGTCTAACTTGAATAGTTTTCGTGATAGGGGGCAGGTGGCCGTACAGTTGGTGTCTTGTGGGGTGTTGCTGCCGGGACTTGTTCAGGATTGCACGCAGCATTCTTGTGTAATTGCCATCTAGTTTCTTCTCCAGCCGTTTTGTTAGCGTCCATGTAGTGCATCCATATAGCAGTATCGATGTGACCGCTGCCTGGAAGAAACTGCGTTTCATTTTATCGGTTAGGTCTGATTTCCATATAGTCGATAGCCTATTGATAGCTGTCCATGCTTTCGTTATATATATATATATATGTGTGTGTGTGTGTGTGTGTGTGGCATTGAGCATTAAAAACACGTTTGCGCTTCAATATATTTATGATGAGGAAAAGTTCAAAATTAAGTTCTTGATTTTTACTGATTAAGTGAGATTATTCAATAATTAAAGTTCAATCGATTTGTGGAACTCTTGGCAGTTCTTCATATGTAGGTGATTTCAACTAGAATTTTGGTAAATTCTTCCACCAATTCCAACCTGAAGCCAAGACACTTATCAGGAAACTTGAAATGATCTTAATAAAATCATATAGACAAAATTTGTCTTTATTATTTAATCAAACATGCTTAAATGAAAGACTGCAGCCCAACTACAGATATATATATATGAGCAGAGCGTTCGCCAATTGTCCGGGAAACCAGCATTCAATCCCAGGTCTAGTCATACCAAAGACTCAAATGGTACTTGATGCCGCCTTTGCTAACACTCAGTATTATAAAATAAGGATCAAGGGTAAAGTGGAGCAAACTAGGGAATGGAGTAGCACCCTCCGCTACACCTCAGAGTAGTAGTAGAAAAGGGAGCCTTCTTGTCACCCTCGACTAAAGTCGCCAATTTAATTTACTTATATATGCAGAGAGGGAGAAAAAGAAGGAGAAAGAGAAAGAGGTCTAGAAAACACGCATACACACATACACACACACTCACAAAAGAAGTCAAAATAAAACACACGTTATTGCTTATAAAACATTAACGATAGTTTGATATATCTACAAATAAAGAATGCTCCCTATCAGTGATTGAGCTTATATCGGAGTTCAATTTCGTTAGGTTTCTTTGCTAAATGGCATATCAACATTCAATGGTTATCTAATGTTTTATTGGCTTTACCACCATGGAAGAAAAGTAGTAGTAAAATTTAACCCATTGCTCGGTGTAAATTCCTAGAGGGTAGAGTGTTCGCCAATGATCCGGAAGACCAGGGTTCAATCCCAGGTCGCGTCATACCAAAAAAATGGTACTTGATAACTCCTTGCTTAACACTCAGCAATATAAGGTACGTATCGAGGGTAAAGTGGAGCAATCCAGGGAAAGGAATAGCGCCCTCCCCTACACCTCAGTATGGTAGCTATTGTAAAGGGAGCCATCTGGTCGCTCTCGACTAAAGGGAGACAACAATAAGTCTGAAATCATGAATAGAGTTCGGACTCTCTTAACACGACGTCACAGTCCAGAACTTTAACCTTAAAGATGTCTTACTCAGTCTGCTGTGGCTGTAGAATACACTGACTGCTTTATTGCAGAGGGGTAAGACCCCCACCACCACAAACAATGTCATCAATATAACATTAAACAATCTGATTGTGTGGTCCCAGTAATACTGGAGCTTTGGGGAATGCGGAGTACCTCTCCATTGCCATCACTCCCAGGTCCACTCTGGCCCGGAATGGTAGAACCTGATAAGGTCCTATATATGGGTCAAATAGAACTAAACTCTGTTTGCTGAGTTGAGATTGATTTCACATTTTAAATGCGTACCTATGTTAAATTGAATCGCTTGAAATAGACCTGTTTTGACATTTAAACAGCGTACGTATGCTAAACTGAATTGCTTGAAATGGAATTGTTTTTTGTATGCTGAACTGAATTGTTTGAAATATAACTGTTTTGACATTTAAATGTGTGCAAAAAAAATCTATACTTATACTAAACTGAATTGTTTGAATTAGAACAATTCAACTAAACTGAATAGTTTGAAATAGAAATATTTTGACAATTAAACTGTGTTATTATGCTAAACTGAATTGTTTGAAATAGAACTTTATATGTATAAAAATGGATTTGGCATTAAGTAACCCACAAAGGTTGATATGCCATAAAACCCAAACAAACGAACAAATCAAAGATATCTATCTATCTATCTATCTATCCAAAGGAGCCGTGTCTTCTTAAGTTTGTACGTATCGATTTATAAGCCAAAAAGAAGATGTCATTGAGCTCTAAAAACTCGCACACACCTAAATATATTTATAACGAGAAACAGTTCTGATTAAATTGTAAAATTCAATAATAAAAAATAAATCAATTTGTGGAACTCTTCACAGTTCTTCATAATTAAGTACAAAAAGAGTGAATAATCTCAGGTCTACTTAAGCCCCGACATGTTTTAATATAACATAGGTGAAATATGAATTCAATACTTTTTCGGAAATTGTTCTTCTGTTATTTAGTACCCATTGTAAATTTTCTCTTAATTCTTAACGTTTTGGAGAACAAAAGAAATCATGTAAATATTTCAAACCAAGGGATATATTTTTTTTAAAATACTGGTTTAACTCTAAATCAAAGGAAGAAACTATAATACGAACAATTTTTTTTTTCATTTTTAGTTTGGTTGGATTTAATGGCATATCAACCTCTATAGGTTATTTAATGCCAGAGCCTTTTTACACATCTATCATATTGTGGTGTAGTCGTTATCGTCGTAGGAAATGGACACGGCGAAACGAGTTCAAATCCTTGACGAGACTGATTGCATTTCACATAGCACTAATACCCTTAGGAAAGGTATGAATCCAATTATTCTCCCTCCAGCTATGGGTAAATAGTAGGACAGACTAGGTTCTTCAGCCTTGGTTAGGCAAATAATCTAGAAGGAAAACTCTGAATTAAAACCTGTTAAACTCCGCTTAAAAACTGACCTTGTGTCATATCCTGCCCGAGCGGAGGGGTTGGTAAATAGTATCATATATATGATTTGTAAATGCAAATGTTTAGGTTGGTGATGGCAGGGGTTTTATGGCAAATTGACCTCTTAAGGGTCATTGAGTGTTAAATTCTGATATGTATGTGTGTGTATATATAGATGTCAAAGCTTTTTGTTTGTATAAACTTGATGGTCGAAAGTGTTGGTAACATAGTCAATATCTTTAATAGGAGGCCAATTGTTTTTAAGAAGTTGATTACGTTTTGAGAGAAATTTTTTAAAATAGTTCCTTCATGTTTCCTGGAGTGGTTTAGTTTTG
>CAUZXS010002747.1:0-20975 GCA_963585895.1 Sepioteuthis lessoniana
AACTCTGAAACAATTGTCTGCTAATTGAGCTTGCTAACCATTACACTATGATAGGGTGCCCTTGCTATGTTATCATTTTCCATCATTTCTTTTAACTTTAAAAATTTTAATTTTGTATAATTGTCTTGCAGCAATATGGTCTTCTGCTGATTATTGTTTATTGTTGGAAGTCTCCTTTTGGTGAGAGGTTCCATTCTGTATGAGGAACAAAAGAATTTTACATTAAAACCTTCCCTTGGGTTAAATAAGTATGCAAATCAAATTTTTTAAGCTCCACATTGAACTAGTCTTTATAGAACAGACAAAAAACTCTTTTTCGTTATTAATATAGATATTATTTTTGCCATTATTCAACTTGATCAGAAATTAACGTAGTTCAGTTCAAATCCTGTACAGGGGTATTTACATTTTGCTTTCATGATAATGCTCTTGAGAAAGGTATAAATCCTTCTCTTCTTCCTCTTGCTGTAGATAAATAGTTGTGCACACCAGGCTCTTTAGACTTGATAAAGCAACTGGGTTAGAGGAAGGAAAAAACTTCACCCCATAAAAACTTACTTGCTTCCAAACCAAAGCACCCTTACAATCGTGGTATAGGTGTGGCCACTCAGGGATGTTAGACATTACAATTAATCAACTTGACAAGTGTCCTAGATATGACAGTAAACTGTATCTGATGGTGAGACTTTAGTCCTGGAGCTTGGGGGAAAGTAGAATACTCCTTCATTGCTATTACTTCCAGGTTCACTCTGACCTGGAGTGGTAATACCTTTTAGGGTCCCATCTCTGTGTTTAATAGAACTGTCAAATCATTTACTAAGGATTATTGCTATTAGTTATTTGAAACTATACAGCTGTGTATAAATTATTTATATTACATAGGAATACTTTATAAACAGAATAAATAATGTTAAATAATAATACTTGGAACTATTTATCAATGCAAACAAATGAACTCTAACTCATTTAGAAATAAAGTTAACTATAAACTATTCACATTAAAAAAATCATATATAAAAACAGGATTTGGCATTAAATAATGAGTGGTGGTTAATATGCCATAAAATACCAAACAGCTTAAAATTTTTTCATTTTGTTTTATTAAATCAAACTGATGAAATGATTAATTAAAGTTCTAAAAAATTAAAAACAGAAAAATATTTCAGATCTCTTATCTACATTTACATTTATTTTTTTTTCTCATTTTTTAAAAATCTTGTTTCATTGTTTTTTAGTACAAGGAAAGCTTAAGACACTTGTATTCAACTGAAGAAAAATCTATTGTATGTATACATTCATATCACTGCAAGTATTTCTGCTAGTGTTTTTAGAAGCAAAAATAATATTTTCATTTAGCCTTATTTCAGACTGGACAGCATATCTTGAAGCCAATAGAAATATTCAACAAGCGAATATCCAAATTGTAGTCACATTGACTACTAATTACCAAAATAGCAATGCTGACAGGCTATTTCTTCACTTCCGCCTTTTAGACATTAGTTAAAAGCTTCTATAATTATCCTCTTATAAAACTCCCTCTCTGTAAATCATCTCCTCTGAATCTTATTTTCTCATCTTCTCTATCTTGATTATGATTAGCTGCTATTATGATTGTTATCATAACATCTATAAGAGCAATAATGTGTTTATGTATAGATGTAACATCTTTATCTTATTTCAAAACATTCTGCTTTCTATGCTATTCTTTTATGTGTGTCAACATCATATTTATTACTGCCCTGCTGGTTGAGGCTGTAGAATATGCTGACCACCTCAGCTGAAGGGTAAGAACCCCCACCAAAAAGGCCACCTGTAGACTGTGAATGATAAGCCATTATGCTTGAGGCCAGAATTATGGTATCTGAGGTGTACCTGATTTAGCAATTGTGAGTGGTTAAGTGACTTTGAACACTCCACTTTAGCCTTTTCTGGACTAGACGGAGAGTCAGAGAGACCTGATCAGATCAATCAATTTGTCATGTCAAGCTCTAGCACCTATATGATTCTCCTTACTATATTCTTCCAATTTCTCTTGTGGAAAACAAATAGCCTATCCTATTTATTTCAAAAGTGTTAGAAGGCAGTTGCTGAGAGTCAATTAAAAGAATAAAACTTTGACCACTGTTAAATTGTATGACACTAAGTATTGTCTACTGAAAACCTACTCCCAACTCAAGTATACTGGTAGTATATCCCCATCTTAAGGCAAATGGTCTTCCCAATGGTAAGAAACTGGTAGTGTATCCCCATCTTAATTCAGGGAAATGGGCTTCCCCAATGGTAAGAAATAGCAATCTATTCATGCAAGTGGACAATCAAAAACATTCCACAATGTAAAGTGCAAGGCTTAGCTGCCTGATCAACTCAACACCTCAAAAAGAGTTAAAAAAGGAGAGAATTGTCCTTGACTACACCAGTGGAAATAAAATCAGCTCTAGGAAAGCTCTAGGAAAGCAACTACAAAAGAATAATAATGAGAAGGGAAGGAGAAGGAATACAGACACATACCAACATTTTGACATTTAACAAACCAGCATTACCCAAAGAAGTGAAAATTGAATATTGACTCAAGAGGTTGGAAGAGTACATCCACACACCCTTGAGATACTTTTAATTTCAAAGGTATGGACACCACAGGTAGAGCCACTGATGACATACAGTATGTAGAAGGTGTGGCCAAAGAGGACCAAATCATACAGTTGAAGATTGCCCAAACAAAACCAAATGCTCTGCCAAGAAAACCATCCTGCATTTTCAAATCTTGTGGAATATACCAGTGAAGGAAACCATAAAGATAATTTATAGAAGGAAGGATACATTCCTTGAAGCTCAAAACCAATCAAACTGTATATGAAAGAAAACACATGCATCTGAAGCACAGAGAATAAACCTAATCAGTAACAACAACCAACAAAATATGAAGCTCTGGTTGAAAAGCTAATACAACTGGGACTGAGCAACTGGCTCAAGTTCTAAGAACAGTTGATGGAACTGCACTCAGCTGAAATCAAACCAGAGGAAACCACAAGAAATATTCATGCTACTCCTTAAAAAATATCTATAGAGGGCACCAAAACTGCTTCCAAAAAATATAATCAAAAGAAAATCACTTAGATCTCCAATCCACTCACCTACTAAACCCTGTTAGATTTTAATAATCACAAAGAAGGAGTCTCTCGGGGAAGTATACTATCACTGACCAACTTCAACCTAAAAATCAATATCACTAAATGCTTGAATCCTGGAATTGATGACTATCTATATGTTGATGACTTCTGTATCACTTCTAGATCAAAAATACATGCACACAGCAGAGTATCAACTGCCACAATGCATCAAGAAAATTAACCAGCTTCAGGATATCCAAAATTAAAACTCATGTGCCTTTTTGAGAACTAAGGAAAATGCATAACAACTCTATATTAAAGTTAGACAGAAAAGAAATACTAGTCATCAATCAATACGAATTTCTCTATAATTCTGGACAAAAAAAAACTAACCTTTATGCCCTACTTACTAGAAAAGAAAAATGTTCCAAACTATTACAACTTCTCCTGGTAATAGCCCACAGAGAATGGGATACAGACCAGCAAACCCTTACTAAAACTTTATAGAACTGTAATCCACTCAAAAATCCAGGAAATTTTATGAGAAATCATAGAATACAATTCACTATGAAAGATTTACAGTCATCCTAGATGCATTCAAAACATTCCCAGTGGAGAGCCTATACACCAATGCTCATGAACAACCTCTGCATCTCAGATTCCTGAAATTAGGCCTCTAATACTGTACTAAAATCAAATCTCTACCAACTAATCCGGCTTATGGTTGCATTTTCAGCACCAAACAACCACCTCTATTTAACCAAAAAGAAAAGGTAATAAAACCTTTTGCTCTCTGCATGAAACCTACACTGAAAGAAGTAGAAATCTCACTCATAATCATCCATGATACATTACAACTAAGCACTCCTCTTTGGTTACTCAAACTACAAGTGGTAATCCTCTACCTAACCAAACTCACCAAAAAAAAACACTCACTCTTTAATCTATCTTGAGAAACTCTCCAAGATCCAAGAAAAGTACCCTAACTCCTCCAACATTTACACAGATTGGTTTAAAGACAGCATGAGAACTGGATGATGTGGAGCAGTTCTCAACAATAACATTATCTAAAAATGCCTTTCAAGAGAAACTTCTATATTCACCGCCAAAACCTTCACAACTGAACTGGCTCTATATTGTCTCCACAAGCAATTCTAAAAGCTTCATAATCTTTATTACTATCAAAAATAGAAAACTGGATAACCCTCTAATCATCCAACTCTTAAAATAAACTCCCTAAGCCATACAAAAAAGGGTATATTCTATTGGATTCCAAATCATGCAGGAATCATGTAGGGAAATCATAAAGCTGACTTCATAGCCAAATCTACATTCAACATGATACCCAACAAAATCTCCAAAATATAACCTAAAACCTAAACTAGGCCAAATACTGACAAAGAAATGGCAACAGCTATAGAACAAAAATATCCACAATAAGCTTTACCTAATACAACCCATTTTAAAAGAAAGAAAACCAGATCATAGTAAAACTAGAAGAGAAGAAACCACTCTAACCCAACTATGCATAGGCCATGCTAAATTCACTCAGTCTTTCTTACTAAAACAGGAACCTCTACTAAAATACTTATGTCGAACACATTTTAATGGAATGTAGAAATCTTACCTATACTCAAAGTGCTTTCTGCAACATAAAAAGCATGAAAGAATTATTTGAAACGTCAAGTCCTAATATCAACTTTCTGAAAAAAATCTGCCTCCAATCAAAGATATAAGCCCATAGATCAAAACCTCCCCTAGAAATAGATACCCACATACACTCTTAGATATCCAAACCCTTAGCAGAAATGTTGACATCAGCAGATAACCACCGAACCTTTAGAACTATACCTGATTACAAAATGAAGCAAAGATTAAAATAATTTACAAATACCTGCACAAATAACAACTAAAACTAGAACATTTTCAATATTAAATAACCCAAGAGTTGATATGCCATAAAATACAACCAACCATATTATTTGGGTGATTATCACAAGTAGGTTTGATGAAGAACTTAATTTTCTTGTTATATGAATCAATATAATTTTTAGTTTCTTAATTTCTTTGTTCTTCCTTCAAATAAATATTACAGAATTATAACTGTTTTCTGTTGTTGTCTGTTTTGAATACAATATTTGTCGTATCAAAATAATTATTCACTTTACTAGGACTTTTTCTTTTCTTTTTTTTTTTTTTTTGTAAGTTTGTCAGTATCTATTGATATATCTTAACTGTTGATAGTTCTTAAAACTGAAGATGTAAAATAATTACATAGCATTATTGTTTAGATAGGACTTACAATCAAGACAAAAACTAAAAAAAAATATCTCAATCAATAAATTTCTTAAGTGGCACTCACTTAAATTCAATAGTACATTTCATTATAAAATTTCATGAAATTGCTTAGAAAACAATCCTGCAGTTTCATTTCACTTGACTCTGATTGAAAAATCACTTGCTCAGTTAACCATTAATACTAAAAAATCATTTTACTATGATAATAATCAGCTTCAAACCAAATTTTAGTTATTTAATCAGTGTAGACAAATACTTCAACTAGTAAAAATATTCATGTATGGAGATGCAGAACATTTTGCTTATTTTTAAGTGGATCTATTTTTCTGCTATGTAATGACAATTATTACCATTATCGTTACTCTTTCTTTACAATAAAATGTGTTTTTGTAAGTGTATGTGTGTATATATATATCTATATATACACACACACACATATGGAAGTGTGGGTAATCTCTATTTCCTTGCAAATATGTATATTCCTTAAAATATCCTTCTAAAAACCACGATGGGAAAAATATTTCTTCTCCAAAACATGTGAGTAATCATTTGAATTCAGTCAGAACTCTTCCACCATTTTGACTACTAGAAAATTTAGTCACCTCATAATTGAAAGGTCCACTGGCTCTGTTGCAGAGGCTTCTAGTAACTGTCACATTCTAGGCAACAATGCTCTGTATGGAAGTCTTCATAATTTTCAGGGTTATCCTACTTTTTAATTTTTTTCCTGTTGAGGTAATAATCTTGTTATTAGAGATATTTTTACCAGCACCATAAATTGGTGCCATAAGTTTGAAGCATCCAAAATAAGAATTGAATTGGCTTATAAAAAATGTACTACTGTACATACCTGAAATAACTACTTAAAAAAACAACATTTTTCTCTTGTTGAAATAAACCAATTTCACCAAATTTGCTTTATATATGTTACACCTTCTCTCTTTCTTTCTTCTATCTCACACATGTACTCATATCTTCATATGAAATGCAAAAAATATCCTATATAGCCACATCAATTTTTTAGCGAAAATAATAATATACATTTTGCATCCATTCTGTTACAAAAAATATTGATATCAAATGCATCATATTTTTCTGTATTCGAGTAAAATTTGGAATCTGAAAAAAAATCTTTTTACATAGAATTTTGTTTATAGTTCTATGAAAGTATGATCAAAGGAATAGATCATTGAGTGGTTACTATTTCAGGGTCTTAAAATCTGGGTTGAAAGTTGCCTTAGATAAAATTAAAGTTTATCAAGGTAGATGAACATATTCTCTAATGCATATTTAGATATATCATACAAATTCTCTGTGAAAAAGTTCATTTGTCTCATGTATATTTAGATATATCATAGTAATTCTCAAAGAAAAAGTTCAGGTCAGGTGTTTAGCATGGTGTATCATATATGTTTCATGGCTCCAAATCATTCCCTTTTTCAGAAGAATCTATTAGCACTCTCTCATAGACTGACACATAAGTTGATAAATAGATCAAAATATAAAATAACATTTTTTGCCTTTTTTTTTTTGTGTGTTCTTGTGTTAATATTTTGTGTGAGCATAGGAACATTTATAGCAATGTATAATCATATTTACAAAGAAAGAAAAGTTATGAAGAAAATATATTTGTATTTTTATTTCCCAATATTGAAAACTATTTACAAATAGGCAAGAAAATCAAAATGATGTTCATAAGTTAATTTACAAACTAGATTTCTATTTATATCAATTCAATACACTGACAAATTTGAAAATAAAGGAAAAGTTGCTTGTTTAAATGTTCATTTTACATTTTGAGAAAAAACTATCTTTAAATTTCCAGCAGTTTACAAATAAGTTTTAGTTTAAAAGTGAAGATTTGGCCTTATAAAAAAAATGATAATAAATTTAACTGATAACGAGTAGAAAAACAGTAGATAAAATATATTAGATTAATATACATATCTTCATTCATTTACATTGAGATTATTTTTGAAAACTTACCAGTTTACTCTTGTTAGAATTTGCAACAGTTACTTTGCCTGTTATTTACTAAGCTCTGCTTGTATTGGCATACAGGCTTTAGATTGCTTCCATTACTTGTTGTTACTTAGAGGTCACTCACTTGAGTACTGAGCAGACTCATCTCTGCTTAACTTGGGTAATTAGACGGTATCCCTTAAAAATAGGTCACAATTACTTTGCATGTTTGGTATGTATGTTAACTATTATGTAGAAAAGCAATAATTTACTTTTTTTTTAAACTGGCAGTATATACCCATTATATAAAAAAACAATCTATCACAAACCTTTTTTATAATTTTTATATATATTTATTTTATTTTGAAGTGTCAAAAAATTAAACAGCTTTCTAATAATGTGTATCTCCTCCTTTTGCCTGAATAACAGTAGCTATTGGATATGAAATGGAGTCAACAAGATGCTGAAGTCATTACATTAGTATATCTATTAAGGTGTATTCTGGGGCTGTAGTGGATGTGAGAGAGTTGACAATGGAGTATCTGGAAGTCTGCTGTCATACCTGTCAAGACAAACTCTATTTTCACTCAGGGTCCTTGTTAGTTCCACCAGAATACATCTCACTCCATAACAGTACCATTTTCTGTAGTTATAACACTCTGCTGACAGGGTGGATCCATAAACATATGGGACCCCCTTCACACACCAACTCTCAAATGGAAACACGATTCCACTGTCTAAGTTACCCAGTACTTGTCTTCTACTGTCAAATGGTGATGTTCTTTGACTGAGATGAGATGCAGTAGCTAATCTTATGGGATCTAAAATAGTATTTCTTGTTGGTTAATGATTAGGTGACCTCATGAAAAGCAGTTTAGACAGTACAGTAGATTAATTGATGGGTTCAGCAGCTCTAGTGTTAAATCATCATTACACAAGACAAATTTTTTGAAATTTCTACTGAACATTTGATTGGTACAAGGGTCATTCAATAAATAAGAATTTTTTTTTTTTTTGTTGATAAAAGCAAAATGCTGAAAGTTGTACTGACAGTTTTCTGGGACTTGAAAAGACCCATCTCTATTGATTTCCTTGAAAAGTGTACAACTGTAAACAGTGCTTCCTAATACCAACTCATCTGGCAAAATTCACATTTATTGTGAATGATCCTTTGCCTTGGAATATGGTTTGTTCATATATACCAAAAATTAAAAAAGAAAAAGCAGATCTGATAGATTTTTTTGTCAGCGAGAGTAAAAAATAAAGACAATTTTTAAATAGCAAGTTTAGCCCAGTTGGCTGGGACTGTAGAATACGGCAACTGCATCTCTGCACAGGGGTAAGACTTCCCCTCTGTTGTGGACCAGGAAAGGGTCCGGAAGAATAACACAACTCATGTTTATGTGGAACAAAGTATATTAACGAAAGTATAATACAACAGAATGACTGCCAAAATGTTAGGCTGGGAAGAACTTGCTCTGGGATGAATATTCTCCCGGTATTAATAACAACTGGAAGAGTTCATTACGGTCAGCAGGTTGGGTACCATAACACCCTCCAAATGTGTGTCTTGAATATGACATTAAACAATCTGATGAGGTTCCAGCATTGCTGTAGTTTGGGGAAATGCAGAGTACCCCCTTCATTGCCATTACTCCCAGGTCCACTCTGACCCAGAGTGGTAGCACCTGACAGGGTTCTAGCTATGGCTCAAACAGAACTGTTTGACATTTAAACTGTATGCAAACAAATGATGCATGCCAAATTGAATTGTTTGAAATAGAACTCTTTGATCATTTGACTGTGCATAAACAACTGACTGATGTTTAATTGAATTGTTAGTGATATATTACAATACTTGGAACTATTTAACTTTGTGCAAACAAATGAGCTATGTTGAATAGAATAATTAATGTTAAATTGTAATACTTGTAATCATTTAACTATGTGCAAACAAATGATTAATATTGAATAGAATTATAAGTGTTAGATAGTAATAATTAAAACTATTTAACTGTATGGAAATAATAGCAATACTAGTGTGCAAACAAATTAGTTCTAACTCGTTGAAAATGAAATTACCAACAAACTAATTTCTAATGTATCATGTATATTTATTTAAATGTGTGCAAAAACAAATGAGCTCAGGCTTGTTTGAAAATGTTATCAACAAAATGTTTACAAATCATATGTATTTAATATGTATGTATAAACAGGATTTGGCCTTAAATAACCTACACTGGTTGATCTGCCATAAAACTAAACCAAACCTTAGTGGCAAGTTCACCAAATCTGATTTGCTAAATAAGATATTCTTGAATTTTTCTTTTATAGACTAAAAGTTTTTCTTTGCAAATAGAAGTATCTTCTTTCTTTTACCTTATGTCTTTATTATTTATACACAACATTGAGAAATATATATCTGGTCATGGATGTTTACTTTAATCTAAATGAAGGGAAAAAAAATCTCTCATTTCTACCAACCAGCGTTATCTTTTTCTTTTAATTATATTGCAACAAAACTCTGAGGACAATACCCACTCTTTATATTTTTTCTCAGAGATATTTTAAATGCAACATTTTATACAAACCAACTTGAAGCATATAGAAAACTTACTCTGTTATTAGAAATACAAAAAAAACAATAGTGAATATTTCTTTGTCTTTTAAGGGTTCACTTTCAGAGCATTGAAGTATGAAATCACTGGAAATGATTCTGATCTGTATCTTGATATTTGTGTGTGTGTGTGTGTGTGTGTGTGTGTGTGTGTGTGTGTGTGTGTGTGTGTGTGTGTGTGTGTGTGTTGTAACGGTTCTGAATGAGTTTCACAGCTTTTTTAAAAATTTTCTTTAAAAATTAAGACAAGAAAATTGCAGGTTTTACAACTAAAAAAAAGACAACTATTTTTCCAACCCTAAAATAAAGTCTGTTTCTATTAAGAGCAGAGTATTGCAACTTAGATCCTTTTGAGGATTGTCTTTCTTTTATACACTGTTATTTTTAACTAGAATATTTTTTTTGTTTTGATTAATATATATTTCTAGATTGGAATATATTATAACAATATAAAAATATAACTTTTTTCATACCTTACCTTTTAGTTATAAAATATTTAATGATACATTCTATGAATATATAAAATATGACTATAGTTCACTTAATGTTTTTAGTTTCCATCTGTTTCACATCATATAATTCAATGACCAATTTTGGTCACCATATTTTCTGTCATCACCAGTGAGTCATTGGAGCATGCTTTTAGCATATTAGTTATTTTTTGTTTTTCCTTTATTTTTTGTTTTTTTTACTCAGTCACCTGAAGTAAGGTCGTTGTTCACTCATCAAAGAGTTACAAAATCAAAATTGAAGGGTAAAGACTTATTTAAAAAATGAACCACAAAGCATGTTTTCAAACTAAGATAGGATAAGATACTTATTAACTCTGAACTTATAAACTCCCAAGTTGTAGTAGTTAGGAAAACATTCTTGAATGAGTTTAATGTACAATGCAGATGTTTTAAGAAAGAAACTCTAGGAATGAAATATGTATCTGGTACGAGGAAGATTTAGAAAGAATGGATACTTCTTACTAGCAATAACAAAATGAATTCTTGCTGGTAATTCTTGAATAAATGGAACCAATTCCAAAACTGTTTTAAATTTGCGGTAAGGGTTTCAATTAATAGTGCTAAACTGAATATTTACTTTGTCTCTCATTACTTAAACCAAATCTTTTTCATTCTGTTTAATTATGTAAATTTGCAAACTGGAAGGTTTTGCAAGAAACCAAAATTATAAGTTTTTTTTTTGGGGGGGGGTTCCAATGACATTTTTCTGGTCACTGGAAAATCAAGATTTTATGAAAATAAATAATTGAAATATTTATTGTTGTGTTTATATATGAAATTTAAGCAATTACTACTAAGATATTAACATTGCTGTAACAATAGCCATTGTTAAAAATTTGTCATTTTCTCAGCATGTTTGACCACTTTTAACACCCTTATTTCATAACTTTTTGCTAAAGAGTCCAAAGGAGACAAATTTTTCTATAAAAAAAAGACTAGTAAACAATCTTAACACTAGGACCCAAAAATGTTAACCTCAAAATGATGTTTATTAACTTAAAGAAGTGAAAGGGGTTTAAAACCTTTTGGCCTTCAGATGGAAGCAATAAAAGAAGAAGCAAGAATAGATTTAACAAAAATACTCAATCCCATCATACCAAAAATCCCACCTTGGACCATAAGGGCTCCAAAAGTAATTCTAACTCTGTGTAAGCTCCAAAAGACTAAAACTCCTACACTAATTTTTCAAGAACTAGAAAAAATTAAAGATAAATATCCTAGACATTCACACATCTTTATGGATGGTTCTTAGCAGGAGAAAACAACTGGATGCGCTGCAGTATGCAATGGAAAAATGATTAAAAAAACATCTCCCAAATAATACCTCCATATTCCATGCGGAAGCGTGTGCAGTAGATATGACACTCAATCTGATTCAAAAATCAAAAAACCAAAGATTCATTATTTTTTCTGACTCGTTGTCAGTTTTAACCTCATTACAAAGCAAGAAACTTGACAACCCACTTATTATAAAACTCTTATGTAAATTAGAAAAAATGTCAGATGACAATGAAATACTGCTATGTTAGATTCCAAGTCACGCAGAAATTAGTGAAAATGAGCAAGTTGATAAAGTGGCTAGATCTGTCTTAAGTATGGTCCTTGAAAAAACTTTTAAAATTCCATACATTGACTTAAAAATCAAAATAAACAAATATATGCTATAACAAAGTCCGCATTGCAGGAGCAACAATAACTATAACAAGCTTCTAGAAATCAAGCCTATACTTGGAGAATGGAAGCAAAGCTTCAGAAAAAGCCGAAAAGATGTTGTTGTATTATCCAGACTGTGTGTAGGTCACATGAGAATTACACATTCTTATTTGTTTAAAGAAGAGCAACCAATATATCATGTATGCCAAACTGCATGCACAATAAAATATTCTCATTGAATGCATTGATCTGGCCCCTACAAGAGAAAGATTTCACAATGCAAGCTGTATGAAAGAACTATTTAAAAAAGCTACAGTGGATGCTATAGTGTCCTTCCTGAAAGCAGTGGACCTATATGAAAAAATTAAAGACCTAACCAATATGATATGAACTAATACCAAAGAATTTAAAAACAAATGAGTATCTGAAAATTATTGTACAACATGAATAAATATTTGAAGATACAAAGACCTTGAAACAAACTTTCAAAATGACCCAAAGAGGGTTGATATTCCATAAAACAAAACGACCAACCAACAAAACTGAAGTTTGTTTTTAGGCCTGTGTAACAAGTGAGTTGAATGAAGTTATCAGTTTTCATAACATCAGGAATTAATTGTTTTCTCAAGGTGAGGCCTCATGGGGTTATAACTAAAGTGGTGGACAACAACCTTAAAGTAAGCAAATTTGGACTCCAATCAAGCTATTTACATTCACCTTCAGATTAATACCCTTGGGTTCATATCTTGGAAATTTAACTGTGCAAACAAAAGATTGATATTAAATTAAACTATTAGTATTAGATAGCTATGCTTGAAACCATTTAACTTTGTGCAAATGAATGAATGGTAACTAGAATTATTAGTGTTAGATAGCAATACTTGAACCAACTTAACTTAACAAATGAATGAGCTCTGGCTTTTGTAAAAATGTTACCTGTAAACTATTCAAATCATATGTATATATGTATTAACAGAATTTGGCATTAAATAGTCCAGAAGGGTTGATAAAACATAACCAAACTAAACTGAAACACTTCAACATTATCTATAAGAAAGTTTTCATTTATAGCATTTAAAAACATATTTCTGTACTACCAGAACATTTGTGTTGCACTATCCTTTAAAAAGAAATAAGCCACATCTCAAATTTTGGTTTTACTATTCTAAATTTGAATGGTGTTGAAATAAATATGTGAAAAGAACATAGCAATAGTTAAATGTTTTTATGTCTTGAAAATTGCAATTTGAAAATCAAGAAAACAGGAAGCTGATGTCATACTTTTAAATTAGGGCTGTTTGGAATATTTATGCATTTCCATTTGACATGAGCAAAACAAAATAATCTAAACTTATTCATATAATGATGCTAAAATTACCAAAAATATTTCATAATTTACTAACAAAATCATTATAAATCAAAATGATTTTGAAATTTCCAAATCCCAGATATTTGAAATGTAATAATTGGATTAATAAAAAAACTTAATATTGAATAAATTGTCTATTTAAACTTGATATAAATGAATTTCAAATTTAAGCATTGAATGTTTTTTATACATCATTTTACTATTTTCTTTTTCTTACCATTAAGTGATATACAAATTTATCTTAATAAAAGATCAATTACCTATTCAATAATTTTTTTCATCGGAAATAGGTTACAGACTTAAAGAAATTTATGATTAAAGGTTTCTGTTTATTTTTTTTAATACAGTTTTTCATATTTTTTAGTTAAATACAAACTATTTTCATGCTAATATAATTTCATGAAGAAGGTTGCTTTTTATCTTGTATTATTTTACTTATGTCTAACAAAAGTTTCACAAATTACGCATTGATACTTTTTGCCTCTCAAACATAAAATTTATGAGGTATCATATGTTTTGTTTTGCTTTTTACAGTCAGTTATCTTTAGTTTGAAAATAATTGTTTTTTTGCTAGTGTTTATTTAAATCCTTAACTAACAGTTGGTTTTTCTTTTTTAATTTAACAGGTGAACATTACTTAGTAGACATTTTGTCCAGTTTAAAATACCTTTAGCCCAAGTCATTTCTGTGTTGAATAAATTTTTAAAAATGCCCTTTTATTACTGCTTCTTTATTAACTGGCTCATTGGCCTAGTGGTTGAGTGTTCGCCAATGGTCCAGGAGACCTGAGGTCAATTCCAGATTGAGTCATACCGAAGACTTTAAAAATGGTACTTGATGCCTCCTTGCTTAATACTCAGCAATATAAGGTACATATCAAGGATAAAGTGGAGCAATCCAGAGAAATGAGTAGTGTCCTTCCCTACACTTCTTTGTAGAAGCTATTGAAAAGGGAGCCTTCTGGTCCTTGCGAGTTTTTCACACCAACTTCAGCTGATGGTCTTTCACTGGAGTCTGAACGACAATAAGTCTCCTCAAGTCTTTTGGACTCCTCTCAGTATTTGAGCCAACCTCAGTAGTGCAGTAGGTTGGATAATCTCGGTTTATCCATTTATAAACTCTACCATCTCCCTTAACAAGCATTTGGGGATTGTTCGAAGCACATCAGTTACAATTAATATCACCATCACCTTCATGTTCCATACCTTTTTTAATTCTCTGGCAGGGTTTAAGTACTTGTCTCTCATTTTGTTTTATTTAGCAGGTTCTCTTTTGTTAATTATCACTAGGTCTGGTCTTCTAGCTGGGATTAGATGATCTGTTTGTATTTCAAAATCCCAGAGAATTTTATGTCTCATTCTCCAAGTTTGTGCATATGCCATTTAGTAGTATGGTCAAATTTAAATTTCTTGCACAATTCCCAGTGGATTATCTTCCCCACCCAGTTGTGTCTAGTCTTGTACTCTTTTTGCACTAGTTTGATGTATTCGCTTATTATATGATTAATCATTTCATCTCTGTCACCGCATTATCTACCCTTACTTTTATTATTGTTACTACTATTATTATATTTTGAAAATATATGCCTCAAAGATCAAGGAAGTACCTAGACCTCGTGATTTGTTTTCCAAAATAAGATCAAATTGTCTTGTGTTTTTTATTTACAAAATCAGCATCATAAAAAGAAAAATAATTTTACAATGATCTTGTTGATAGACAACTTCTCAAACAATCTGTTCAAAAAATCTGGTCACTTACAATCAAAAGTTATTTCAAATGCCCTCCAGGCTAAGGGTATGTAGACAAGCTGTCTGAGTTTTTGAAATATAAATGTAAAAATCTTAATTGTAAATCATCTTTCTTTTTTTTAACTCTTTAAAAATGAAAATAAAAAAAGCTACAAAATTTAGTTTGTATTTGGCTCAAAAACATTCTAGAAAGCAAAAGTAAAGAGGCAGTGAATGAAGTCTGGATTTTTGAAAGTTGTCTTCCCAGATGTCATTTTGCTTTCTTTTTTGCATTAATAATCGAATCAGCCCACCTGAGAATTACTATTTATTCATTATTGTTATTATAATAATTTCCATCGTGGATTAGTATTTCTGCTTGTGTGTAGGTTCAAAATAAAGCCATGTTGGTGAGTTGACAACACAAAAATATCAATTAATGAAGAAAGCAAAAAGAAAATAAATTAGAAAGAAGAAGAAATCAAAAGAGAGAGACAGAACATGAAGTGATACTGAAGGGAGGAAACTGAATTATAGAAAGTTATTATGAGAAAAGAAAGAGGAGGAGAAAGATTAAATAGAGTAGTCTACCTACTTATTATTAATAAAAATAAATATTTGAATTTCTATTTGCTGATCTTTAAGAAAAGAAAAAAAAATGCATGCACCTATTGTGTAATAATTTTCCATAAAATGAAATTACATATATACCAAATTTGGTTCTTTAAATCTCTTGCTTGCTTAAAAAGCTACATCCATTTATAGTATGATTAGTTATTCTTTTACAAAATGATGCCATATTCAAATTCCATGTAGTAACCATATATATATATATATATATATATATATATCCCACTCATGCCTAACAAATGTCTCATGTGTCAATCTCACCATCAGATGGTCACAAGATGCAGAGATCATATAAGGATCAGTTCAAAACATGTGGATGCCAAAAATAATTTTCATTCAATGAATGGCAATGCCATGTTACTGGTTCATTTCACATCACTTCCTTGTTTTGGCATATCAACTCTTTTTGAAAAAAATTTTCCTGACAAGGACCTAAGGTCAAAACTAATAGAGAATTATTAAAATTTGAAATATTCTTGTTTGTCTCATCACCTTCATTCATATTATTTATGTGTGGGAGTGTGTATATATATATATATATATATATATATATATATATATACACACACACACACATGCAGACACCTGATAAGTCTGTCATTTCTGTCTTTATTTTATGTAATTTATACCAGTTTTTTTTTATTTTCTCTCCTTTTATGTCTATTTATAATAAATCAATTTTAATTAGTTTATATATCTTGTATAATCCACGTACCTAGGAAGCAGCGTCGAATCAACCGAAAAGGACATCGAAACGAGGTTAACGAAAGCATGGACAGCTATCAATAGACTATCGACTATATGGAAATCAGACCTAACCGATAAAATGAAACGCAGCTTCTTCCAGGCAGCGGTCACATCGATACTGCTATATGGATGCACTACATGGACGCTAACAAAACGGCTGGAGAAGAAGCTAGATGGCAATTACACAAGAATGCTGCGTGCAATCCTGAACAAGTCCTGGCAGCAACACCCCACAAGACACCAACTGTATGGCCACCTGCCCCCATCACGAAAACTATTCAAGTTAGGCGAACCAGACATGCAGGACATTGCTGGAGAAGCAGAGATGAACTCATAAGAGATGTACTCTTATGGATCCCCACACACGGCCGCGCAAAAGCAGGACGACCAGCACGAACGTACATTCAGCAGCTATGTGAGGATACAGGTTATTGTCCTGAAGACCTGCCTAGGGCAATGAACGATAGGGAGGAGTGGCGAGAGAGGGTCAGGGATATCCGTGCTGCCAGCACGATATGATGATGATGATGATACTGAATCTGTTATCCAGTCTCTAATTTTTTTTTCTTCTAAAAAAGTGGAAGGAAACTGATTAAACTTCATATATATGGACCATTATTAATTTGGTATTTTGATACAATGATTAACTTAGCACTTTATGCTTTATTGATTATAAACTTTGTATTAAATGCTTCATGAAAAAAGGCCTCTGTATTATTTATTTTACTTACACATTTGAAAACAAAAAAACACTGCTGCTTGGTCTCATTCAAAATTTGCAATATCAGTTTTAACACCTACAGTTATTGTTACAGAAACAGAACTAACAAATTAGGTTTAGATACTGGCCAAAGTTATGTGCATTCACTTCCTACTAATATCCTTGGAAAAGTCATAAAATCATATCTTCTCCTAGCTTATAAGAAATAGTGATCAATCCAAAAAATAGGCTAGGTTACAGGTCTTGAATTATAACAACCAATACATGAAAAGTTAACAAATTTATCTGAATGTTAGTAGCTATAAAATACAACTTTACCCAAATCAAGTAAACTTTATCTCTGCCCAGCCCAAGAAATTATCTAGCAGTAACTGTCAGGCCTGGCAAAGGAGGAGAGAAAAGTATAAAAATAAAGGTGATAAAAAAAGGAGGAAGGGAAGCTTACTTTTGCTACCTGAAAGAAAAGTGTGTCTATATTTCTTAAAAACAAAACCCCCAGTTCCCACAAGGTAACACAAGGTAATTTATTTCAATAGAAATAAACTTTACAAAATCCGGCTTTGCATATTTTTCCCTATTTGTTGAAAACATTGATTTAAAGTAACAAAAATAACATTCATTCAAGTAATGACAATATTATGACCAAAAAAGAAGGGTATAAAGAAATATAATAACTAACTGGCTCAAAGCAATGCTGTCAGTCACCTACTGTCAGTTTAACTTTTGTTAATGATAAAATACCTTTCTTTGGTATTTTATGTCAAAGTTTATTCAGATGCCAATTTTCAGGGTTTATTCTTCTTGGTGTCTCCTTGTGTAGAATCAACCAAGACCACTGTGTTCTTCTAGTTTCTTGTGTAGACTTGTTGAAAACAAAGTTTACTATTTCTTAAAGCAAACTTCGAGTAGACTACCACTTCCTCCTCTAAGATGAATATCTTTCTGTTTCAACTCAAATTTTTTCCTGTTGAGCCTATGGAAGCTTTTACCACATCTTCTGACCCAAGTCAACAGCTTCTTTTATCAGTAAAAAGTCCAATAATACCACCTCCAGGCCTTAGAATCAACTTTCTTTTGAAGAGGACAGCATATCAAAACCACAA
Source organism: Sepioteuthis lessoniana (assembly GCA_963585895.1). NCBI lineage: Eukaryota > Metazoa > Mollusca > Cephalopoda > Myopsida > Loliginidae > Sepioteuthis > Sepioteuthis lessoniana. Next base: position 18,447 of record CAUZXS010002747.1, read on the forward strand.
ATAGCCTGCAGTAGGGTTATTATTTCAACAAGTAACTATAAAAACCCTGTAAAGAAAGGAGCCTAAAACTAATGGGCCTATTTTGCTCAAGTTACCTTGCTTAATGTCAAATTCAAATAAATAAGAACTTGCAAAGCAAAAGGAGTGAACCAGACAGATCCTTCTGCTCATGCTGAAAAAAAATAATCAAAGAAGAGGGGTAACCCTTGTGGGTCTCACTTAAATAACAGTCAAGGTAGGGTCTAGCAGCACAACTTCCCAGCAACCAATCAGATTCGAGCAGACATTAGCTGCTGAATTTACAATTTTCAACAAACAGTAGGGAAAATAATAGTGTGCTACATGTATTCAAAACCAGGAGCTGGAATTTGTAACCCTTACTCCATTGCTTTTTGGGTTAGTTTGTGATAAGGTGATGATATGTATGTGTATATTCACCATTTTACAAGCCAAAGTCAAACACACAACTATTGGATTACTTTATATTCCCCAGGCTTGACTGATTTAACTGAAAAACTTGACAAATCAAGTTTGAGATTAAGTTAAAAGATACAAGTTGACTCAAGATCTTAACTAAAGTATCTCAAGAAAAACAATCTCAAAGAAGTAAATAAGGAATAAAGAAGCTATAATTGACTCAAATCTCTTGTGAGTTGAAAACATTGAATGATTTATGTACTTTTGTCTAAAAGAAAAACAGAATAATCATTGTACAAGTGACCAACTAACTGGGTGGGTTTTTTGTGGAAAAACACTTCAAATTATATATACTTGCTCATAAATGAACAAGTATGTGTAATTTATATAATGATCACATTTAAATCAACAATATTTTTGTATTTGTTGGAAATTGTTCACTAATATGGAACAAAAAGGGTCAATAAGGAAGAGAAATACCTTTTCTCTTTTTGATATGAATCAAGATGTAGATATTCGCTCCACTTGGCTTAGTTTGACACAAGGCCATGTTAGTAAGTAACCAATGAGAATTTAACCCAATATAAATTGGTCATTACAGTTTTGCACTAAAATATACTCAACTCGTTATGAAATGCTGTTGCATAAAAGTTATTACACTCTGAATTGATGAATCAATGAACATGGATCACAAAACAAATGATAATGCATCTACACAAAGACAGACTCTGACTAGTGACTGGAGTCTGGCAAGATGCTACAACTTGTGCAGCTGTTAGTCATATCAGACTTTCTGTGTTATTAGAATTCAACTCTGCAAATCAAAATATTATTAAGCTAAGAGTGATCTGCACAATCCCTTAAGCACTTTAATCTCATCTCTCATGTTGTTTTCACGTTTCCCTCTACACCAAGCAGTCCAGTTAGCTGAGGCTGTAAAATACACCAACTACATGAGTGTCCTGGATATATCTCTAAACAATCTGATGGTGAGGCTCCAGTAATTAAGGAGCTTTGAGGAATGCAGAGTACCTCTTCATTGCTATTGCTCTTAGGTCCACTCAGTAGAACTGTTTGACATTTAAACTGAGTACAAACAAATGACTTATGCTTAATTGATTTGTTAGAAATAAAATTGTTTGATCATTTAACTGTGTGTAAACAAATGACTGATGTTTAATTGAATTGTTAGTGATACATAACAACACTTGGAACTATTTAATGTTGTTGACTTAAGCTAAATTGAATTCTTATAAATAGAACTGTTTGATAATTTAACTGTGTATATCTAATCAATGTGTTTACCAATCATATATATAGGATTTGGCATTAAATATCCAACAATGGTTGATATGCCATGAAAACCTCTACACCAAAAATAAGGATATGTGGTCATTGACACCTATGTTAATAGACTACCGTGATGATATAGGAGGTCTGCATGTTGTAACAATTAATGTCATTGGAAATGGACTCAGTAAGCTGATTTCAAATCCTGGATGTGGCTTTTTGCATTTCACTTTTAACCTTGGAAAAGTCATGAATCCTTGTGTTATTTCATCCCGCTCCTAGCTATGGGTGAATAGAAGGTCAGACTGATTTTTTTTAGGTTGGTATGGTAACCAGTCTGAGAGAAAAACTGAATTCAAGCCATATGTACTCTGTTTAAAGATTGTTACATCCTACTCACAGGGGAAGGTTTGAGTAAATATATACCTTGATGATATGCTTTTTTTGTGTTGTCAGTAACACATATAGTTCCTTATTAAAAATGCAACTACTTAAAGAATAATGTAATTTCCAATCCAATTTTTAAATTAATAGTATAGGATCTGTATTCATGCTCACCCCAATTATTAAAATATGTTAAGGGAGATAACTATTAAATGTTTATTATAGAGTATTTTTCCTTATTTATTTGCAATTAATCTCTTATACTTGATAGATAGTATTTGACATCAAACATAATGGCCACCAATGTTGTCTCTTGCATGGGTAATTGAAATCATACTTTCAACAATATAGTTTTTTTGTTAATGTTTCATTCCCATGTTCCTTAAATCAATATCCTGATGATGATGTTTTGATAAATATTAAAATATTAACATCAAC
>CAUZXS010002748.1:0-82500 GCA_963585895.1 Sepioteuthis lessoniana
CCATTTCCTACAACGGTACCCATTAATCGACGAAAACCATCATATATATATATATCATATATATATATATATATATATATATATATATATATATATATATATGTGTGTGTGTGTGTGTGTATGTATATATATATATATATATATATATAGACGAAAACCATCATATACATATATATATATATATATCATATATATATATATATATATATATGTGTGTGTGTGTGTGTGTGTGTGTATATATATATATATATAGAGAGAGAGAGAGAGAGAGAGATTTGTTTTTGATTTATTGATTTGAATAGACCAATGGACCTAGATAAATAGATTGAAGTATTGTTCAAATGACATTCGCTATCATTCATTTCTCTTCCGGGATAAACTTACGGATAAACTTACGACCTAGTTTATTTTCCCAGGTCTTGATATCCCATCATTCTTGGTTTTAAGAAGACTTCTCATTTTTTTTTTTTTTTTTTTTTCAACTCACTTACGCTGAAATTCAAGTCAAGCACAACTCAAAAATATAACAATATTCCTAAAAAATACTTTTCTAGGAATAATTGGACAGCGATTTCCTAGATCGCAGGTTTCATCAATGACAATCACAGAGTCGCCTCTTCAATCAAGGAACGGGGACCCAAAAAAATAAACAAATAAAATGAAAGTAAAAAGATTTTTTTAAAAAGCTAGATAACTGCTCTCAGTCTTAAAATATGTTATGTCTGTTCCAAGTAAGGAATTATAGATTAAAAACTTACCTGCTCATTTTTTTTGGAAACTTTTCTTATTAATTTATGCAAATGGATTGTAACGAAACAAAAACATAAAGATTGAGTCATTGAACGGTTAAGGCAACAATTTCGTTCTGATTATTTGCTTGTTTGTTTGGTTGGGTTTTATGGCATATCAACCTTTGTAGGTTATACAACGCTAACTCCAAATAAGCTGTTCTATTTCAAATTCAGTTTAGCATAAGTATACAGTTTAATTGTCAAAAACATTTTTATTTCAAGTTATTCAGTTTTGTTAAACAGTTCTATTTTAAACCATTCAGTTTAGTATTAGTATAGATTTTGCTAAGAGAGAGTTAAATGTCAAAACAGTTCGATTTCAAACAATTTAGTTTAGCGTAAGTACAGTTTCAATATCAAAAACAGTTCCATTTCAAGCAATCCATTTTAGCATCAGTACGTAGTTTAAATGTCAAAACAGTTCTATCTCGATCTCTTCAGTTTAGCAAAAGTACACAGTTTAAATGACGAAACAGTTATATTTCAAGCACTTCAGTTTTGGATATGTGCACAGTTTCAATGTCAAAAACAGTTCCATTTCAAACAATTCAGTTAAGCATAAGTACGTAGTAAAAATATGTAAGAAAAGATGAATGGAAAAATATAGACATGGCACGTGGCCCCAATATGAACTAAGTAAGGATCGAACTCACAACTATAATCTACGCGACGAGGTGGCCAACAGAAAGGTAACAAAAAACGAAAATAAAACAAGAGAAAATGTTGTTATTTTGACCACAGAGTACCATAAGTGTTCTACAAGCGTATGTCATAATATCCAACGACATATGGATATCGTAAAATATTGTCAGCTTCGGTATATAATTAAAAAATATTGTCAGCTTCATGTATAATTTTCACAATTTGATTTAGTTATTAATCAAGATGTTTGATGTCTAATTTTGGTCTATCACCAGTCAAGATCCAGCAATCACACACACACACACACACATATATATATATATATATATACTAGCTGTACCTGGCCATGCGTTGCTGTGGCTCAGTTTGTTTAAATGGGGAAAAAAAAGAAAATGCATGTTTCAAATATGTTTAATTTTCCAATACTTTTGGATACACAATATTCTTGGTAGTTCCAGTTTCCGTGTAAAATTTAAGAATAAGTTTTTATAATAAAAAAAAATTACTTACTACTGAACCAACGAAATATGGTTTTAAGTTTATTAACGAAAGAAAACTTTTTAAGGAATGTCTTTCGTTGACGTTAAACAAAAAAAAAAGAAGAAAAGAAAATATTTAGTAAACAATTCGTTACTAATGAACTGACGAAATATGGTTTAAAGTTTAGTGTAACAAAAAATTTATATATATACATATATACATATATATATATATATATATATATATATATATATATATAAGTCGGTGACTGAAATCGAAGGTTTGAGGCTCCCTTTTTAATAGCTACAACACCGAGGTGTTGGGCAGGGTGCTATTCCTTTTCTTGAATTGCTCCACTTTACCTTTGACCCATACCTTATATTGATGTATTATAAGCAAGAAGTCAGTAATTATCTTTTTTGAGTCTATAGAATGAATCAACCTGGGATTGAACCCCGAAACGGTACACTTTCTCTCCTTATGCCCCCCCCCCCAATGGAGTTAAACTGCTCGGTGGAAGTGAGGATGGCTAAAGGAGCGTTTTCTATCCGCTCACTTTTTGGTGAGTTTCTTTTACTTGGTCAGCAACTTCCTTATTGGACCATTGACGAACACTCTACCCACACGACCAGTATATATATATATATATATATATATATATATATATATATATATATATAAACGACCACGATAAGTAAACATGAAGACCACAATGAATACTAAATTGACAGATTTCCCTTTAAGGGCAGCTTAATCAGAATTGAAATTTATTTTACAAAGACTATGTCAACACTAGATGGTGGGGGGGTAGAGTCGAAGCGAGATGGTTTCTATTTCATTATCTGATTCTAAGTAAACATCAAGTAAATGTTGCGACCTTAGTCGAGGGTGACCCGAAGGATCCCTTTTCAATAGCTACTACACCGAGGTGAAAGGGGAGGACGCTACTCCATTCCCTGCACTGCTCCACTTTACTCTTGATCATTACCTTATAGTGCTGAGTGTTAAGCACTGCAGGATTAAGTACCATTTTTCGAGACTCTTGTATGACTCGACCTGGGATAGAATCCCGGTCTCCATTGGCGAACACTACTCGCCAGGCCAATAGCCCGGTTATTTTACTATTGTAGTGTGTATTTATATTATTTTATTTTGTTATCCTAAGTAGACCAAGATTTTAACTTTATTATATGAGTTTTATATTATTTTATATATATATATATATATATATATATATATATATATATATATATATATATATATATATATTAGTTTTTACATTTTTTCTGCCATTTAAGACTTTTTATTGATTCGATGAATATAAAAAAATTGACTGCAGCAATCTGGCTGTAAATTGGTTTCGCTTTTTCTATTTAATGGCATATCAATCTGTGTGGGATATTTAATGCCAAAGCTATCATTTTAGAAGGAAAACAATCGTATCATTTAACCTATTGCTGCAGGGAGAGGACAGATCATGCCTTTCCTTAAGGGCATAAGAAAATGAACACAAGAGCGCAACTTGAGTCCGATCCTTATGGTTTCAAGTATTCCTATAAAATACTAATAATTATATGCTTTCAAGAAACCCTTTCTATTTAATAATAGTCATTTGTTTCAAGTATATTTGATAATAACTCTCAAATTTCTTCAAATAACAATTCTTAATACAAATAAATTAGAACTAGCTCACGACGATCTTGCTCGTTAGCCACAACACAACTGGGACCCTACTGGAAAACTGATAATAGTATAGAAAATATTATGATCAGAAAACCAAGCACAATATAAAAAAAATGAAAATATAAAGAAATGAAAATAAATAATTTTTTGTCTTTTTTATATGTATACATGCGTGCGTGTGTGTGTGTGTGTGTGTGTGTGTGTGTGTGTGTGTGTGTGTGTGTGTGTGTGTGTGTGTAAATACTTTTTTATTAGAGTTAGAAGTTCTTCGAGTGAAGTTCGTTGAGTGTTGCTAAGAGAAAAATCTTTGAAAATCCATGGTGGGGGAAAATGGAAAGTGAATATTTTTCTTTCAACTTGCTTATTCATTTAAGTACCCTGCATATTTGCTTTCAAAGAACAGAAAAGGAAGAATGTCGGACTTAAACACAAAACAAACAAACAACCCCCCCGCTCGGAAACTAAACATTTAGATTATTACCGTTCTCGTTTGAACCGTGACCGTTGCACGAACTTAGCTGGTCCTTTTGTTGTTCACACCAAATTCGTTTAAAAACAAGCAAACTAACAAAAAAAGACAAAACAATCTAGTCCATATCATCCGTCTACACATTTTATGAGGTAATCTTTAATAAATCTGAATTTTGTATCGACACGACCGCTGCTTGGAAGAAACTGCGTTTCATTTTATCGGTCAGGTCTTTTTCGGTTGATGAGACACTGCTTCCTAGGTAGGTGAATTTGTCTACCAGTTTCAGAGAGGTTCCGTCTAGAGTGGAAATGTCGCCTGTTTGATTATCGCACATGTATTCAGTTTTGTGTGCATTGACATGGAGGCCAATGCTTGCAGCGGCTTGTTCCGAACTAAGCAGTAGTGTTTCGGCTTGGTTGGGTGCTATGTCATCAACAAACAGCTCATAAATGATGTACTCCTATGGACCCCCACATATGGCCGAGCAAAAGCAGGACGACCAGCTCTAAAATACATACAGCAGCTCGGTGAGGATACGGGATGTAGCCCTGAAGACCTGCTAGAGGCGATGAACGATGGGGAGAGGTGGTGAGAGAGGGTCAGGGATATCCATGCTGGTGGCATGACTTGATGATGATGATTTCTAACAATCGAGTTGAGGATGAGTACACAGTTTAATTGTCAAAAACATTTCTATTTCAAGCTACTCAGTTTAGTCAAATAGTTCTAATTCAAACAATTCAGTTTATCGTAATTACAGTTTCAATGTCAAAAACAATTCTATAAAAAAAATCAGTTTTGAGTAAGTACAGTTTCATAGTAAAAAAACAGTTACTTTTCAAACAATTCAGTGTTGCATGAGTGTGCAGTTTGAATATCAAAACAGTTCTATTTCAAGTAATACAATTTAACATAAGTAAGCAGGTTAGTTCTATTTGACCCATAGATAGGAGCATATCAGGTATTACCTCTCCGGTCCAAAGTGTGCGTGGGATCAATGGCAATGAAGGGGCACTCTGCATTCCTCAAAGCTACAGCAATACTCGAACCTCACCATAAGATTCTTTAGTGTCAATTGAGGACACTCGTTTAGAGGGAAGATCTTACCTCCCTATAGAAATGCAGTCGATTTATTCTACGGCCCCAGCCGACTGGGCAATGGATTAACCGAGATAATTATATATATATATATATATATATATATATATATATATATATTTTAGTTCGGTTAATTTGTTTGGCAGCTTCATCCTGTTGGGCTGACTCTGCAGCCAATAGGTCGCACTTTGGTCGGCCACGCCTAGCTGGGGCGCTGATCTGGCCGGGTGTTGACTGGGAATTTCCTCCGGTCTCGAGGGGCCATCATCCCAGGCTTTTACTCCCTAATAGGGGCTTAGGTTTATTGTCTGGCGCCTGAGGAGCCTCTGATAAGAATGAATGCCGACGGGGCCGAAGGTATTTTTGGCAATTGCCGGATGCGTGTGAGCTACGACCCAGTTACCGGACCCACCTTTAAAAAGGCCTTGTGCCGTACTTGTCCGGTGTGGGACGGATAACAAATAGCCAGCATATCAGTTCGCTAAGCCAGTTCATAATATTCTTAGTCCGGGTCACTTTAATTTCAGAAAACAAAATTCCTTTCTTGAAAATGGCCGGAGACACCGTTTAAAGCGCTAAAATACATTATTTTTTCGAGGTCGGGATTCTATATTCAGTCTATAAGGAATTATGTTTCATTGTTTGAAAATAGGATTGTTTTTTTGAAAACTATTTTTCGTGCTATATGTTTGTGTCCATGAATATTTCAGATTCTGACACAGATTTTAAATGCTAATGCTTAAAATAATGCTGAAAATGTTAATATTCTATTGATTAAAAAAAAAGAAGACGAAAATCCTTTACACTTAATCATATAAAAAACAAAAAAAAGTTTATTTAAAAAAAAATGATTGGATTGTAACAGCAATTAATCTAAAAAAAAAAATTGATGTAACTTTTAAAATTTATGCTTTTTTGTTTCTTTTTCTTAAATATTTCAATTCCATTTTTTTTTTCTAAATTTTCTACAATGTAATATCGGATCAGAAAGAAATAAAAAATAAAAGAAAATAACGGAACTCATTCACAGAATTAAGTACCAACATTTAACATCTATTTTTTCTTTTTTTAGCTCCGCATCATAAAATTAAAAATCTATTTAATCACGCAGGTTTATAAGTGATCACGTGACATCCTGGTTGCGCTGATAATCTCCCACCCCATTTTCAAATTTCGGTTTCACGTGAGTTCAAGGTTGTTCATTCAATATAAATCACTTTGTTTCAGTATGATAGATTCTGGTGTGTAGACAAACAAATTTAATGACAATGGATTTTAAGGCAAAAAAATTGTCTTTGAGCATGAAAATTCCTGGTTTGAATTTTTACTAAGAGATTTTCATTATATTTTGGTTTGGTTTGGTTTGGTTTGGTTTGGTTTCATGACACCTCAACAACAGTATGTTATTCATGCCAAACCCATTTTTATACATATAAACAATAATATTTCAAACCATTCAGTTTAGTATAAGTTTGCAGTTTAAATGTCAAAACACGTTTATTTCAAACAATTCAGTTAAGCATTAGTACACAGTTTAGTTCTATTTGACCCATAGACAGGACCCTATCAGGTACTACAATTCAGTGCTCGAGTGGACCTGGGACCGAGGACGATAAAAGAGTACGCTGTATTCCCCAAAGCTCCAGCATTACTGGAAAGTCACTATCAGATTGTCTAGTATCATTATCAGGACACTCGTTGGGGGATGTTACCCCTCTGAAGATAAGATGTCAGTGTATTCTATAGTATCAGCCCACTGAAGAAAAATATTATACATACATATATATATATATATATATATATATATATATATATATATATATAGAGAGAGAGAGAGAGAGAGAGAGAGAGAGAGAGAGAGAGAGAGTTTAATCTGGTTTAATGTTAAACGTCATATGAACTCTTTGTTTATGGAATGTAAAAAGTTAATTCCTTTGTAAATGTTTCATCTGAATTTTAAGTATATTTTTAATGATATATTGCATTTTTATTGCACCTTAAAAAAAGGTGTCTATAATCATTTACATACAGTTATTTGATATCAAATATTCCTAATATAAACATTTCTTTATCATACAATATGGTTTTCAGTATTCCCATTTGATACTATTAATATATGTGCGATTATATGTTTAAACCTTTATATTTCTATTCAATAATAATAGATTATTTTACACACAGGGTGATATGGTTTCAAGTATTCTTAAAACCAATAATTTGCAACCAATGATATGATTTAAAATAACTAAAATAAGGATTCTTAGGAAAATTATAATAGTTTCTAATAACTATTGTTAGCACAACCATACAAGTACATCAATTTAATATTGATAAACTGATTATATATATATATATATATATATATATATATATATATATATATATATATATATATATATATATATATATATATTTGCCCAGTCGGCAGGGGCTGTAGAATACACTGACTGCACCTTTGCAGAGGGGAAAGACCTCCCCAATGAGTGTTCTGGATACGACACTAAACAGTAATACTGGGGCCTTGGGCAATACAGAGCACCACTTCATTGCCATTGCTCCCTGGTCCACTGTGGCCTGGCGTGATAGCACCTGATAGGATCCTATCTATGGGTTAAATAGAACTAATGGCATACTTATGCCAAACTGAACTGTTTGATTAAACTGAATAGCTTGAGATGGAAATGTTTTTGACAATTAAACCGTACTTACATTTTAAACTGTACGCTCATGCTAAAGTAAATTATTTGAAATTGAACTGTTTTTGATATTGAAACTGTACTTACACTAAACTGAATTGTTATATATAACTGCTTGAGAGTTTGCAATAGAAATGTTTTTGACAATTAAACTGTGTACTCATGCTAAACTGAATTGTTTTACATAGAACTGATTATTTACATAATATGGATTTGGCGTTAAATAACCTACAAAGGTTGATATGCCATAAAACCCAACAAACCAAACAACAAACCGATATATATATATATATATATATATATATATATAGGTGCATGAATGTTTCCTGTGTTGACTAATCTTTTAAATTTGAATGCCTTCTGTATATATATATATATATATATATATATATATGCGCGCGTGTGTGTGTGTTTGTGTCCTTGGAAAAGGGCATAAAATGAATAAGACAAACACGTACTTAGAGAGAAGAATAAAGGTTATATATTACAGAAAATAAGTGATAAAATGTCACCAGTGTAGCTATTGCCTACTTGCGGTATTTGTCGCACGCCTCACCAAACGGGTGAGTACAGCTCAAGGCCATTTTAAGGGGGCTCCGGGCGCAAAAATGCCTCGAGCTCCGTCGGCATTCCCCTAAAAACAATGCCCCAGGCGCCGGGCGATAAACCTAGCACCTCTAAGGAGGGTTAGAGCCTGGTGGACGACCCCCTTAGGCTCCAGGAATAAGTCTGTCTCGGCTGCATGACACGAATGCTAGGTACCCCCTGGACACGCGCAAGTTAGCCTTGATTGACTACTATATCCAGAGGTATGACACACCTCACCAGATCAACACTGCAAGCACCACAACCGGCCGAAGTGTGCCCCATCTATGGGATTGCCACAGACAGGCAAAAACCAAGAACCGTTTGCTTCTAACTCATTGAGTGGGTTACAGTCAAATATTATACTTTATTAGAAGTGTCCAAGTTTTGTCGAAAATAGAGATGATACCATAACATATATATATATATATATATATATATATATATATATATATATATATATATATAAAGAGAAAGAGATCAAGTCGTAAAGTTGTCAACCGTAGTCGTGGGCAACCTAAATGCTCCCTTTTCAATAGCTACTACACCGTGGTGTAGGGGACGGCGCTACTCCTTTCCCTGGATTGCTTTACTTACCATTGATCTGTATCTTATAAAGCATGATTGTTTAGCAAGGTGACATCAAGTACTAAATTAAACAAATCCTGGAAGTAAAATCCCATAAAACAGCAGCTGTATGGGTACCTAACACCTACCCCAAAGACCAAAATTAGACGAACAAGATTAGGGACACTGCTGGAGGAGCAAGGACGAACTCATAAGTGAAGTTCTCCTATGGGCCCCTTCACACGGACGTGCAAGTGTTGGACGACTAGCTAGAACTTATCTATAACAGCTCTGTACGGATGAATGATGTAGCCTTGAAGACCATCCGGAAGTGATGAATGATAGAGATGGAAGGCGAAAGAGAGAGAGATAGATAGAGAGTTAGGGACATCTGTGCGAGCAGCACATGATGATGATGATGATGATGATGATGAGCTGCAGCCCCGAGACATTCTTTCGCAGTGTTTAGCAAGATACGACATTGTGCAAGAGCAGCAATCCGTACCCATATTCACAAGAGCTAGCTTACATGATTTAGAGTAACTCTTCAAGGCCTGGAAAAAAGACCTGGGAATTTGGAATTCAAGGTATCAATCCGAGACACTGTTGAAATTTACGATAATATTAATAATGATAATACTGACTCTCTTCTGACAGTAGCACAAAACAACGCCATAAGGACTATGCCAAAGAAAGAATAGACAAGACGCAACTACTTAACAGATGTATATCACGTGGTGATAGAAACGAAACGATCATTCACATACTAAGAGAATGCAGTGAATTAGGGCAAAAGAGTAAAAGAATAGACATGATTGGTGGGGATCTACTGGGAATCGTGCAAGAGGTTTAAATTAGACCATATGAACAAGTGGTATATTCCCAACCCAGAATCCATCCCAGAAATTGAGATGACCAAAATTATCAGGGATTTTGAGATAAAAACGGATAATCTAATCTCGACCAGGTGACCTAGCAATAGTCAATAACGAAAAAAAAGAACCTGCCGAATTGTGGACTTTGCCGTTCCGGATGTCCACTGGGTAAAACTGAAGGAAAGCGTAATTAGAAATAAGTACCTAAACCTTGCTAGGGAATTGAAAAAACTATGGAACATGAAAGTGACGGTGATACCAATTGTAATTGACAAACTCGGTATAGGCACTAAATAATTCTTACAGGGGCTAGAGGACATATAAATAAGAAGATAAGTGGAAACCATGCAAACTACAGCATTTTTGTGATCGGGCAGAATACTAAGAAGTGTCCAAGAGACTTGTGGTGACTTGGTGTCACTTAGAATCCTGTGGAAAGAACATCAACTAATGCTGGTGTGAAGAATTCTTAATGCGGGTTTGAAGAATTCTCAAAAGAGAAATGAATAGTTATTATTGATATTATTATTATTTTTAAAGGTTTTCACGGCAGCGTTAACGGATGGTCTTTTGCAGGAGTCTGTGAGTCAACAAAGTTCTACGGGTCTCCGGGACTCATCTGCTGTAGACTGGATGATCTCGAGACGCCGTCCAATTTCCAAGTATTCAAATCCCCATTTTGAGACGTTAGGGACCATTCCAAACGTGCTGTTGTTGATCAGATTAGGCTGTTGGTCCAAAAATATGTATTGCTCTATTAGCAAAGAAATCCAACAAAATAATGGTTCTAATTTGTAAAATCTGCCTTGACACTAAATTTCCAGTTTGAGGAGAAATATTTAAAAAATTGCCAACAATGATTAGAAATTCAATTATTATTATTATTTTCTTTAGGAAGTTTCAATTAGATCACTAATCAAATCCTGATACTTGTAATCTTGTATTCTTTGTATTATTCTTGTCACTGTTCTTTCAATAAAGGATTTCAGGCCTGTGTACAATATTCTATATGAGTCCAGAAGAATAGAATGAATTTGAGGCAAATAAGACTTCATTGAAAAACCACCCCAACATTGTAAATTCATTAATAGTCTTAAAATTTTGCAATGAAATGTAATGGAATAAAGATATACATTTTTTCATAAGAAGAATTATATATTATAAATTGAATCACAATGATCAGAAAATCCAGCAAACACTGCGCATGGCATTCGGAAGCACCGGACAGCTGTTTCTATTTTATTTGGTCTCATCAGCAGTTTATACCGTGATCTACCTCACTGGAGATCAAACCAGCAACCACGCCAAGCAGAACCAAAACTCTACCACTGAGCCATAGACCACATTGCATACAAGCATTGCCAAATGTACTAGTCATGTTAAAAAAAAGATTTCAGATATACATTAACTAGTCATGGAATAAAGATGGTAGATATACATTTGATATACTCTGATATTTCAATTTCTCATTCTGTTATTTTTTTTTTACCTGTATTTTCTTCTTTTTTAATCTTTCATGGCTTACGTCGTTCTCTTTACCATTACATCAATTCAATTTCCGTTCTTCTCCACGCTCAATTATTTCAACTTATTTCTCTCCTTTTTACCAACTAATGGTAATTTTTTGGTAGCTTTCCTTTTCTTCTACTAATATACTGAAAAATGACACCAAAAGAAGAAAGAAAGAAAAAAAAGTCATTCCAAGTAAATTCCATCTAATGAGGTGTTGAGATAAAGACTATATATTTTCACGTCTACTGAATGATCTACCTTGAAAAGATGGTGAGAGTCACTGAAATATTGATAGATGTATTGATGTATTATTGATCTGTGGAAATTGGTTATGTCTACTTCAGACTGAAAAAAAAATGAGAAAAATGAGAAACACAAAGAAGACTTATTGGAAAAATCTAACAGCAGACGAATTCTAGAGATTACTTTCATGCGCAACTCACAAGTACCCTTTTTATTTTTCAGACTATGGAAGTGCGTAGAGAGATATGAACACTCTAAGATATATGTATAAGAACACATTAAGATAGATAGATAGATAGATAGATAGATAGAAACAGTGTGAGACAGATGTATCTGAAAGAAGAGAAATATACACATAAAAATGAATGTTGATAGATAGATAGATAGATAGAAACAGTGTGAGACAGAAGAAGAGAAATATACACATAAAAATAATCATAGATAGATAGATAGATTGATAGATAGATATTAATCTGAGACACGTATATTTAAATGAAGTGATAGATAGATAGATAGATAGATAGAGAGAGAGAGAGAGAGAGAGAGAGAGAAACAGTGTGAGACTGATTTATCTGAAAGAAGAGAGATATACAAATAAAAATGAACGTAGATGGATAGATAGAGAGATTGATAGATATGAACAGAGTGAGGCATATTTAAAAGAAGAAAGATATATGAATAAAGTTATATATATATATATATATATATATATATATATATATATATATATAAACTCTCTAAGATAGATGTATGAGAACAAATTAACATAGATAGATAGATAGATAGATATGAACAGTTTGAGATCTGCAGTATATAAAGGTGTACATTTTTAATTTATTGATAAGTGGTTTATGAACAGATTAGAATTTGTCCAGGAAGTGGAGAAAAACAACATTTTCTGGGATTTTATAATAAAGAACTGAGTTTTTCCAATCCACAGCAATGCTAAAATTGGATAGAATACATACAAGAGAAGTGAGAAATATTACTGTCACTCAGACATCTGTGAAGGCCCTCGATGAGCCGAGAGCATTGTTGAGATTGGTCAGAATGCTGAGAAGAGTCCAAGAGACGTGAGTAGATTTGTTGCCATTCAAACTCCAGTGAAAGACCATCAGCTAACGCTGGACTGAAAAACTTATAAGAAGTAATATGATAATAATGATGATGGTAATAATAATAATAATAATAATAATAATCATTTTCGTCTCTAGCGGATGTGTGTAATGTGGTGATAGAGACGAAACAATCAATCACATAATAAGCAAATGCAGTAAATTAGGACAGAAAGATTATAGGACTAGACATGACGGGGTGGAAAAGGTAATCTATTGGGAATTGTGCAAGAAATTAAAATTGGACCACACGAGCAAATGGTATATGCACAACCCAGAATCATTCCCGGAGAATGAAACACAAAGATTCATCAGGGATTTTGACATACAAACAGATCAATAAATCTCGGCCAGACGACTCGACCCTGTAATAATCAACAGAAACAGAGAACTTGCCGAATTTTGGACGTTGATTTTCTGGTTGACTACTGAGTAAAATTAAAAGAAAGCGAAAAGAAAGATTAGTACTTTGACCTTGCAAGGGAACTGAGAAAACTGTGAAACATGAAAGTTTTAGTGGGATCAATTGTAATTGGTGCTCTTGGTACAGTCACCGAAGGATTAGTACAAGTACTGGGGGACGATTGGGGACCATCTAAATAAATGCATTGTTGAGATCAGCCAGAATACTTAGAAGAGTCCTGGAGACTTGAGGAGAGTTGCTGTCACTCAATTTCTGGCGAAAACTATTGGCTAACGCCATTGGGAAAAAATCGAAAAGGAGTAACAATAATAATATTTGCACTAACAGATAATAACATATCAGTAAAACAAAATAATAAACTAAGTATATATAAAGACCTTAAAACAGAAATTGAAAAACTGTGACTCTTTAACGTTACCATTAGGCCATTAATGGGGAAGCTTGAGATATGATGAAGAAGGGGTTAGGTAAACATATCAGCAAGATAGTTGGCAGTCCCAGCCTATATGAAATACAAAAAGAAAAAATGCGCTTTGCGGAACAGCTCACCTCCTTCGGAGAGTACTTTTCATGGGACTGAATAATCTACCCCAAAAGAGAAAGCATGCAACATAAATACATAGAATACATATCATTACAAAAAGAAAAGGAGAACTTGAAAAATTATGGATTTTGCTGTCCAGGCTGACCATTGAGTAAATTTGAAAGAAAATGAAAAGAAAGACAAATACCTTGACCTTGCAAGGGAATTGAAAATGCTGTGTAACATGAAAGGGGCGTTTGTATCAATTGTATTTGGTATTCTTGGTATAGTCACCGAAGGATTAGTAAAAGGACAGAAGGATTCGGAAAAAAGAGGACGAATGGAGACCATTCAAACTACTACATTATTGAGAACGGCCAGAATACTGAGAAGATTCCTGGAGACATGAGGAGACTTGCTCTCCCTCAAACTTCAGTTAAAGACCATCAGTCAACGCTTATGTGAAACACTCTCAAGAAGTAAATAATAATAATAATAATAATAATAATACAAACGGATCATCTAACCCCGGCCAGGAGACCGGACCTCATAATAATCAACAACCAAAAAAGAAAATTTGTGCAATTGTCGACTTTGCTGTTCCGGTGGACCACAGAATAAATCTGAAGGAAAGTGAAAAGAAAGATAAGTACCTCGACCTTGCTAGAGAATTGAAAAAGTTGTGGAACATGAAAGTAACGATTGTGCCAATTGTTATTGGTGCGTTAGGCACAATGACTAAAGGATTATTAAAAGGCGTGGAAGACTTGGAAATTGGCGGACGGACAGAGACTATCCAAACGACAGCATTGCTAAGAACAGCCAGAATCATGAGACGAGTCCAGGAGACTTGAGGAGACTTGCTGTCACTCAAACTCCAGTAAAAAACCATCAGTTAACACTGATGTGAAAAAGTCTAAAGAAGTAAATAATAATAATAATAATAATAATAATAATAATAATCCAAACTTCTGCATTATTAAGGTTGGTAAGAATTAGAAAAAGAGTCCTGGAGTCTTGAAGTGACTTACTATCGTTCAAACTCCAATGGAAAACCATCAGCTAACGCTGGTGTTAAAAATTGTCCAAAGAGTAAAATAACAAGAATTACTTATTATATCAAAATAAAGATCGATAATTTACTCAATGGTCAGCCTGGACAGCAAAATCCTTAATTTTTCAAGTTCTCCTTTTTTTTTTTTTTTTTTTTTTTGTAATGATATGTGTTCTATGTATTTATGTTACATGCTGTCACTTTTGGGGCATCAAGAAAACAGCAAGTATAGGCAATGTAGTGAGGAAAAGATAACAATTAATCATATAATAAGTGAATGTAGCAAAGTAGCTCAAAACGGACGCATTAATAGGCTCGATTGGATGGAGAATGTGGTTCAATATGACTCATGCGAAAAACTGTAATTTCACAATACTAACAAATTGTAGTGGCACAGTTATCGAATATGAAACGCATAAAATTCCTTAGGACGTTTTGATACAAACAAATCGTTGAATCAAAGACAGAAGAACAGTTTAGATTTAAAAAAAAAAACACGCTGTCACCTTTTTCAGTCGACCATAGACTAGAAGTTAAAGAAAACGATAGGATGGACAAATATAACTTTGTCAGAGAGCTAAAATAAATCTGTGGAACATATTACTGACGAGCCCAGTTGGTTAGGTCTGTAGACTGAACCGATTGCTTCTCTACAGTGGTGTATATCCTTCAAAGAGTGTCATGATATATCATTAAACTATCTGATGGTGAGGCTCCAGTCATGACTGGAGCCTTGGGGATTGCAGAGTACCCCTTCATTGGCTTTGCTCCCAAGTTCACTCTGACCCGAAGTAGTAGTACCGGATAGGTTCTTATCAATTAGGTTAAATAGAACTGTTTAATATTTAAACTGATTGCAAACAAATGACTTCTGCTCGATTGAATTGCTTGAAATAGAACTGTTTGATCGTTTTTACAGTTCTTTAAACAATGACTGATGTCTACTTGAATTGTTAGTGATACATATCAATACTTTGAACCGTTTAACTTATGCTAAATTGAATTTCTTGAAGTGGAACTGATCATTCAGTTGTGAGTAAGCGAATGTGTGGGGTTTAATTGAATTTTAAGAGATACGTAGGTATACTTGGAACTATTTAAGTTTGTTGACTTATGTTTTTAAATCAAATATATCTAATATATATGTATAAAAAGGATTGAATAACTTACAATTGCTGATAGGCCACAAAACAAAACAAAACCAAAACATACATATCAAAAAAATAAGTATAAACCTGATTTGCCATTAAATAACCTCCAATGGTGGATATTGATGGCGATTATAATCGAAGTTGAAGTTTTTGGAACAATCCTTACAAACATGGAAAAAAGTATCGAAGAGACTAAAGGAAGAACTGAAATAAGATTGGCTTGGAATCTCTGAAGAATACTGGAGATCAAAGACGGCTTTCACTCACTCCGACTCCCGAGATTTACAGTCAGTATAAAACTGGAGTTAAAAAATCGTTTGTAGTAAAGCAATTCAAGTAATAACCTAATTGACAGCATGATGAATAGTGAAAATAGCTAGAAAACAAGGCTCTAAATAAGAAGAGAAGCAACTATATGTAATTTGATTATAAGAAAAAAACGTTGAAGGAATTGCAATTGTATTGACGTTGAGATAATTCCAAAAGTCCTATGTTATGTATATTTTACTCAGAATGATTAAAATAATTATTTGAACGCAGAGATATTCAGCTGTTGGATTAGCATATATTATGGTATCCGACCGTAATTGAGGGTAACCTGAAGGCTCCCTTTTCAATGGCTATTACACCAAAGAGTAGGGAAGGACGTTTATCTTTTCTTAATTGTTTCAGTCCTTCGTGTGACTCGAATTGAACCACATTCTCGCGAACGATTGACGAACTCTCAAATTTCTATGCCAATGGGTGGGTCAAATAAATATAAAATAAAACATTTACCAAATATACCAGAAAATGCAAAAAAATAAATTGAAACAGTAAGTACATTGAATAAACTATTGAAAATGATGAATATTGGTTACTTATAACCAAATGATACCCAATATTTTTCGTAGATGTAATTTTAATTTTCGCTTTTCGTCCGTTGATTTTCCTTAATATTGAATTGCACTATTTTTTCCTTAACATTAGAAATAAAAAAAAAAAGAAACTTTTTTTAGAACTTGAAAAACAGACAATCTGAAGGACTTGTTCATAAGTGTTGATATTAATAAACTGTATCAGCATTTCATCATTTTAAATGTATCTATATGATTTCTGATGATGGAAATCTCATCAATACATATTGCTTTATACATATATATATATATATATATATATATATATATAAAGTATATATATAAAAACCTAGTCCTCAATCAGGCTATGTTTATCACCTAACGCAAGAGGCGCCTCTTCGAGGAATGCCGATGTGGCCAGAGACATTTTTAACCGCAAGGTTTGTCTGACCAACGGCTCTACGCTCGGACTCTCTTAAGACGCCCTCGTCCCTTGTTTGAGCTTTAGTGGGGCGCTCAATTAATAAATACAATATATATATATATATATATATATATATATATATATGTGTGTGTGTGTGTGTGTGTGTGTGTGTGTGTGTGTGTGTGTGTGTGTGTGCGCGCGCTCGCAGTAGAATGAATAAATCTAAATTAAAAATAACAGACTGTTCTTGAAAGCATATTCTAACCGTTTAAAACTTTATAAAACACAATATCTTCTCCATAAAACTAATCCCTATTTTAATGTGTTTGAATTCTTTAATCTTTGATCAAGTTTAATAGAAATAGAAAACATTTTCAGAATTCAAACTTAGACAATTTGTTAGACTTGTTAATTAGTATTGAAATGAATAGACTATAACTGCATCCCACCATCTTTAACTGCTCCAGTATGATAGCTTATAATGAAATTTTATCTATCTATCTATCTATCTATCTATCTATCCCATTTTCCATTCCTTTTTCTATCTATCTATCTATCTATCTCATTCTCCATTCCCTTTTCAATCTATCTATCTATCTTTCTATCTATCCTAGTTTTCCATTCCTTTTTCTATCTATCTATCAATCTATCTATCTCAACCTATCCGCATGACCAAGATGTAACAGAAAATAATTTTTTAAGCAGATTTTAACAGTTTTTAATAAGGAGTTTCCTTCTTTTAGACCAGTTGCCAAAACAAAATTAAAGCGCCCAGTCTGCCCAAATATTCACCCATTTATGGAGGAGAATATTTGGATGCATTCCTTTTCTAAGAGTATTTAGCGCAATGAGAAATGGAAACAGCTTGTTTAAGGGTTTGAACGCGTGTGGAAGAATCCATTTTCAAAGACGTTAACCAACACCAGCCCCTCTAATATATATATATATATATATATATATATATATATATGGGGGGGTTACTCAACCCCTCCACACACGGAGGACCCTTGTACGTGTATAATACAATAAAATGAACTCAATTAAATAAACGGGTTTGGCTGAAACCTACACAAAAGAATATACATATATTATACACCTTTAAAACTCTAAAGTAAACCGTACTTCATTTTTAAAAATGTTTTTGAATTATTCATTGATGGATTTTTCCACGTTGAATGAAACGTTATTTTTATTTTCACAATCTATAAAATTTCTTTGATGAAAGATTAATACTTTATAGCAATCGTAAAAAAGTTGGTACGAGCTCAATCAGTAGAAATTACATAGTATATATAGAAAAAAAAATCTAGGATCTAAATCCTAATGAAATTTTAATACTTTACTGGACAAGTGGGTAGAGTATTCTCCAATGGCCTGGGAGACCGGGGTTCAATCCTAGATTAAGTCATACCAAAAACTCAAAAAATGGTACTTTATACAACCTTGCTTAACACTCAGAATTATAAGATATGGATCGAAGGTAAAGTGGAGCAATCCAGGGAACGCAGAAGCGCCCACCACTATATATCAGTGTAGTATCTATTCGAAGAGGAACCTAAGGGTCGCTCTCGACTACGGGTGCCAACTTTACTATTACATAGTATGTATATATATATATATATATATATATACAAAGTAGTAAGTTGACCAACTATAGTCGAGGGTTACCCGAAGTCTCTTTTTTCAATAGATACTACATCGATGTGTAGAAGAGGGCTCTACTCCTTTCTCTGGACTGCTCCACTTAGCCTTGATCAATACTTAATAATTATGAGTGTTAAGGAAGGAGGCATCAAATAAGATTTCTTAGTCTTTGGTATTGAACCCCGGTCTCCAGGACCATGTGTTACATATTGACCCTTGACCGAGCCGTCAATCAGAGACACACCAGTGTAAATAAGCGGAATAAGGACACGTGATCTAATCTGAAGTTAGTAGGCGTTATGAAATAATAAATGCAGATGCTCGCGGCAGTTGATCGGAGTGAGAACCAGCTTGCAGTCTGTGAGAGCGCCTCGCTGAGGGCAGTGGCCCTTGGCGGCCTCCGGTTGAGCAACCCCAGCCGAGATGCGGAAGAAGTGCTTTGTAGGTTCATGAACATAACACAACTTGCTATGGCCAAGAGAAGAACATATTGGTAAATATTGCAATCTGTCTTAGTCTGTCCCTATCTCCGTCCATCTCTCACACACCAAAGAGATTTAACCCCATACGAAAGAATAAAAAGAAATATATATTTTTTTACAAAGTAGTGTTGTGGTCATTCTTCCCTCATCATGGTCAACAACACATGGTCGAACCCCTTTATCGCCAAAGCACACGGTTAGATATTATCACTTCTTCAAGAATGGATTACAATTTTCAAGCTTCGAGGTTTATCTAATTTCGAAGCTATCCTTGAAGAAATGATATTTAACCGATTTCTTTGTCGATAAAGGGGTTCATGCCTTTTTTCTAAGTGAACATAAAAGCGTGATCAAACTTGCTTACTTCATGGCTGCAGTCCATCACTTTGGTCATTACGCCAAGAGGACTACCAGAGCCTTTCGAAGGGGGTTTATATGCTAAGCCTTTGTTATGTCTCTCCTCGACTTGGTCTCGAATGCAACCGACCAACTGTAAAATTAATCCCCGATAGATTTATTGATTGATTGATTTTAATGGCATGTTAACCCCTCTGGAATTTTTGTGGGTAGATTTTACGGAATTACGTTCCTTGTCAGTTGATATTTACATTTCTTGTGTAGTTATTACTTAAGAGGTCCTATTTTGTTTTGCACTTGTTCCTATCGAATATGGATAATTTTTAAACAGATCTATTTGACCGGTACATGGGTCCCTAACGCTAGTCAGAGTGGACCTGGGAGTAATGGTAATGATGGGAATCTTCATACTTTTCGGAGCTCCAGATCAGGAACCTCACCATCAGATACAGTTTTTTGTCATACTGGGTATGGTACACATTTTTTTTTTAAATTGAGCTTTCTTGTCCGACTTGTGGGTATACCGTCAGCGTAAGCCTCATTGACTGGGTTGACGGTATAAATCCATGTGTCTCCCATGATAGATCTCACCTGAGTGACATATAAAAGTCTTGTATAGAAACCGGTCCATTGGCCTAGCGGTTAGTGTTCGCTAATGTCCCGTGAGACAGGTGTTCAATCCCAAGTCGAGTCATAACAAAGACTCAAAAAATTGTACTTGATGCCTCCTTGCTTAACACTCAGCATTATAAGGTATGGATCAAAGATAAAGTGGAGCAATCCAAGGAAAGGAATAGCTCCCTCCCTTACACCTTGGTGTAGTAGTTATCGAAAAAGAAACCCTCGCGTCAACCTCGACAAAGATGGCCAAATATCATTCGAACAAGAATTGTGATATTAATTTTTCTAAAACATCCTGGGTTATAATATTTGAATTATAAGCCTCTTTTTTTCAGTCAATCTCCTCCGGACTGATCAAATTTGTTTGTAAAACTCCTACCATCAAAGACAATATGTTTACTGCAATCAATATCAGCCGAAATATTTTTATTTCTTTTAAGCGTCTTACTCTGACAGGCGTAAAATACCTTCTCTCGACCTCAAAACAAACGCTTAACCTTTACAGAGGTCTGAATCATTTTTCATTCACATAATTGGCAGACAGAATACCTCTATCGTCTCTGCCACTAATGTTACTCCACCACTACACACCGCATTATTTGGGGCTGAGGTATTAGTTATAGCAGCAGCAATTTGTACACAACAGTAACCTCTTTTACCTTCCCTCGTCATCGTTAAATGTCAACATAACAGGGTTAAAGAAACTCTTTCATTCATGAGTCTTTTCTTTTTCTTTTTCTATTTTTTTTTACTAAAAAGACAACCCCAGGCATTTATAACTTCTATTTATTTAGTTATTTGTAAGGGCCTTTGTATGGGGCTCAGTCAGTGAATGACTGTCTCTGATCAACTTTTCTTTTCCTTTTTTTTTAACGAGTGGCTTGCATTAATTTTCGTTTTTAATAAATAAAAGGGGAAAAAAAAAAAGAGGAAAGAAAGAAAAGAAACAAAATAATGTAGACGGAAAGTTGCGGCTGCCAGAAAACCGCAGGTAATGAATGAGAATCAAGCAAATAAAATTTAAAAAAATAATGTGTAATCTTGAATTTGACAAACGCAACATGGAAAATCCGGTAATGGAGAATGAAAAAGAAAAGAGAGAAAAAAAAACATTCGAAGGAAAGAGAAAAAAAAGGAGAAAAATGTTTAAAAATAGGTGAATTGATGAAATGAAATATGGAGAAGAAAAACAGAAGTAAAGACGAAATTTCCTCCCAGTGGATAATTAAAACATTACTTGGTATAAAAAAAGAAAAGAAAAAAAAAAACGAAAATGACCGTGAAATGAAATTAAAGGAATAAGGTTTAAAAATTGTTGGATATGTCTTAATAAAAGATAAGAAAGAGGATAGAATTGTTTTTTTCGAAAAGAAGAAGAAGAAGAAGAAGAAGAAGAAGAAGAAGAAGAAGAAGAAGAAGAAGATTTAGTAGTTGTATTTTGATGAAAAACGTCAGGATATTTGTCGAAATACGCATTGTTATTTGAAAATCAAATTGATATAATACAATTTTCTGTGTTTGTATAGTAATAGATAATTTGCGACAAAAGGGGTGAATCAGTAAAAACAAGGAATAATGTAACCCAATGAAAGCAGGGGTAAATGGAGTCCCTTGCAGTTGTTTTAAAAACGGATAATATATCTTTCATTTGTCAGTCATATTATATCTCTAAATAAAACCCTGAAAAGATAATCATATTATTATTCTACTCTTTGTGAGTTTTTAACGGCTGCGTTAGCTGATGGTCTTTCCCTGAAGTTTGAGGGACAACAAGTCCCCCAGGTCTCCAAGACTCTTCTCAGTATTCTTGCCGATCTGAACAATGCTGTAACCTGGATGATCTTGATTCTTCCACTGTTTAACAACTCCACCTATCCCTTTTCCAAACTACTGAGGACTGTTCCAAGCGTACCAACTACAACGAGTACCATCGTCGCTCTCATTTTCCACAGCTTTTTATGTTCTCTGGCAAGGTCCAAGTACTTATCTCTCTTTTCACTTTCTTTTATTTTCACTCAGTGTTCCGCTGAAATGGCAAAATCCTCAAGACTTCAAGTTTTCACACTCCCCCCCTCTCTCTCTTTCGCTTTCGCTCTTGTTTTTTGTAAATTCTCACAAAGTCTGTTCTTCTGGTCAAGATTGGATGATCTGTTTGTATCTCAAAATCAAAGTGAATTTTATTCGTCTCCTTTGCTTGGACGGGTTCTTATTTGTGCACCTACCATTTGGTAGAAACGTCAAAATTCAAACTTTTGCACAATTCCCAATGATTGATCTTCCTCACTCAGTCATGGCTACTTTTGTACTCGTTTCGGAATAATTTGCTGCATTCACATATTATTTTATCATTCCATTCATCTTCATCACCATTTACCTAAACTAGCTATTCTGTGGTGGATTAACGATTTTAGCTTTAAGAGAAATGGTCGTTATAGCGTTATTTTGTTCTGTAATTAGAAGAGATTCAGCTTCTCTTTTTGGAATTCCTTTTCGTAGCCTTGCCCAGTCTTCTGGGGGCTGTAGAATACACCGACGGCATGTCTGCAGAGGAGTGAAACCCCATGTCAACGAGTGTCTTGGATTTGACAAAAAACAAACTGATGGTGAAGCTTCGGTAATGCTGGAGCTTTGCTGAATGCGAAGTACCCATTCATTGCCATCGCTCTCAGCTACACGCTGGTCCGGAGTGGAAGCACCTGAAAGGTTCTTATCATATTTACCCGGCCCCTCCACTCGGGCAGGATATGACACAAGGTCAATTTTTTAAGCGGAATTTAACAGGTTTGAATTCAGAGTTTTCCTTCTCCTAGACTAGTCGCCCCACCAAGGCTGAAGAACCTAGTCTGCCCTACTATTTACCCATAGCTGGAGAGAGAATAATTGGATTCATACCTTTCCCAAGGGTATTAGTGCTATGTGAAATGCAATCAGTCTCGTCCAGGATTTGAACTCGTGTCGCCGTGTCCATTCCATACGACGATAACTATTACACCACGGGCATCTTCTGAAAGGTTCTTATCAATGGGTCGAATAGTAGCAAATGGTGTACTAAGGATGAACTGAATCGCTTGGAATAGAACCGTTTTTAACATTGAAACTTTACTTACACTAAGCTGAATTGCTCGAAATAGAACTGTTTTGACATTTCACTGGATGTAAACACAGATTATACTCATACTAACCTGAATTGTTTGAATTAGAACTGTTTTTCTAAACTGAATAGCTTGAAATAGAAATGTTTTTGACAATTAAACTATGTATTTGTCCTAAACTAAATTGATTGAAATAGAACCGTTTTTTCTAGACTGGATAGCTTGAAATAGAAATGTTTTTGACAATTAAACTGTGTATTTGTCCGAAACTGAATTGTTTTAAATAGAACTGTTTTTCTAGACTGGATAGCTTGAAATAGAAATGTTTTTGACAATTAAACTGTGTATTTGTCCGAAACTGAATTGTTTGAAATAGAACTTATCATTTGTATAAAGATGGATTTGGTATTAGATAACCTGCAAAGGTTGGTATATCACAAAAAGACAAACAAACAAACAAACAAACTTTCGTAGTCATGTATATTTTTGTGTGAGATTTCGCCATTTTTTCGTTTGAAATAGATCTATAGTTGTTTTTCTTCCCATTTCTGTTTCCTAGTTTTGGTTGGTGTCCTGTTTGTCCATATGTTGTGACTGCAGCTACAGACCGCTGTTGTTTGTCTTTCTTTACTCATTTTAATATGTTCATCAAGTCCTTATATTGATGCATGCACATTAGCTTCAAGGTTGGCTGTTTTGATATTGAAAGAACTGTTTTTGTATGATAAAAGGAATTGTTTGAAATAGAACGGTCTTGACACTTAACTGTGAGTAAACAAATAATATACTTATACTAAACTAATTTGTTTGAAGTAGAACTGTTTATATGTTTAAAAATGTATTTGGCATTAATAACTTAAAATGGTTGATATGACATGAAAATTAACCAAACTAAACCAGTCCTATTTCCAGCAATTCAGTTAAGCGTTAGGACCCAAATTTAGTTCTATTTGAAGCATAGATAGGACCCTATTAGGGGATCACACTCCAAACATTCGTTGGGGGAAGGTCACCCTTTTATAAACATGCATTTAGTGGATTCTACAGCCCCAGCCGACTGGTTAAGATTAAAAATGGAATAACTTTTAAATCCTCGAGAGACAGACAAATATTCACATTGTTATTCTGGCTGAAAGACTTCGTAATAATTTCCCATCTGAATTTTAACCCACGACATAGCTAAACTGGCTAATAAGACAAAAATTCAAACATGTAAGACGTTAGATAGAAAACCTTAAAATAGTTTCAAATTTTTAAAAGATATATTAACATATCTAAAGTAATTTAATGATACTACTACTACAAATAATAATAATAATAATCGGTGATAAGAATTGTGATTGGACCGCTTGTAATGGTCCCTAAAGTCTTGTTAATTAACTGAAAAAATTGATTGTACACTTAATGCAACGTTTTAGTGGGTTTTTTTTTCTTAATTTTGATAACATAATATTGTGATTTAAAAGAAAAAATTTCCTCTATATAACTCGGATCGACGTGAAGCACGCATCGACGGACAACCTAGCAATGAATATTACGGGAAAAATTAAACACACACTATTTCGATTAAACTAATTACCCTACCATCAATCTGATTTTGGTTTAAGATAGTTGAATACCGGCTCTTCTTCCAACGAAGAATTCAAGCAAACACTTGTAAACGTTTTCCTAACATTTACCCAAATCTAAACATCAGCTTTGTGTAGACGCTGATTCTTTATCATATTTACCCCCCGCCCCACGGGCACTTCTGATTCTTTATTGAACGTTGTTATTTTTGATAATTGTTTTAGGTGTCTTAGGCGACAGGAAATACGGCATGAAAAATTATATTCTTGGGGTATTTAAATTCTTGAGAGTGTACCGTTTTCCATTCAACGAGTGAAACAGTATCGTCTTCTTCAAGATCGACGTTGGCCATCAGTTAAGAACATTTTTGTGAATTGAATAACTATGACCGGAAAAATCCGCCGAACACCTAGGCACGATATACGGGAACACTGGACAGCTCTTTCGACCTTATTATGTCTTATCAGCTGTGTCTACCGTAATCTCCACCACTGGAGATCGAACCAGCGGCCACAGATTGCAGTGCCGAAACTCTACAACAGAGCCACCAGTTCATATCGCACACAAGTGATGCCAAATCAACTAGTCATGGTAATAATAATAATAATAATAATAATAGCACAACCCAGTACCTGTCCTAGAAAATGACACACATAAACTCCTATGGGACTTTGATATACAAACGGATCACCTAATCTCGGCAAGAAGACCAGACCTTATGATCATCAATAACAACAAAAAAGAAAATCTGCAAAATTGTCGACTTTGCTGTCCCAGCAGACCACAGAATAAAACTGAAAGAATGTGAAAAGAGAGATAAGTACCATGACCTTGCAAGAGAACTGAAAAAAACTATGGAACATGAAAGTGACAATTATACCAATTGTGATTGGTGCTTTGGATTATTAAATTGGTGCTAAAGGCTTAAAAGTTTTAAAAGTTGGCAGCCGAGTGGAGACCATCCAAACAACAGCATTATTGAAAACGGCCAGAATACTGAGAAGAGTCCTGGAGACTTGAGGAGACTTGCTGTCACTCAATCCCCAGTGAAAGACCATCAGCTTACGCTGATGTGAAAAACATTAATAAGTAATGATAATGATAATAATAATAAAATATGTACAAAGAACATTTTCTTTTCATCATTTAGGCTAGGCAGAAGAGGTGACTTTTTTTTAACCAGCTTAAACATGACGATTTTTATTATAATTGGGCAACCAAAAATGAGCCACTTAAGAACTCAGTTAAAACTCAACAGAGAAAACTGTGATGGCAGGTAGATATCCGGTATATGTGCACACAGTCGTATTTTCAGATGAGTCTATAATTAATGTTCTAACACCTGATTGGATGTCATTTTAAAAAACGGTCAACACTACCCATTCTCATAAAACTCGAAAAAACTAATTAAAATGTTTCTAGTTTAAAAAAAAAAGTAGTAGACACAAAAAAAATTTTTTCATCTATGCTCCTTTTCTTGAGTGATGATTAGAAATTTTTGAAAGACTCTCATTCATAAAAATCTGTATTCATAGATAGATGTGTGAGAAAAAGAGAGTTAAGGTAATATATGATATCATATATAAATTATATCATCTCATCATCTATTCACTTGACCATTTTTCGTTCATTTGAACTCAAATTTTAACGGCTTAAGGGGAAATAACTCAAAAATCTGTATTCAATATTTGAACGCCTTTTCTTTTCTAGTGGATGTCATTTCTACACCCGAACAGAAATAGAAAAACAGATGTAAAACATGAATCCTTGAATTTTGAGTTGATTCTACGCATCCTGTTAAATGTTGAGATCATTAGAACGATAATTAACCTAGATATTTTTTCTGGAATACGTTATATATATATATATATATATATATATATACATATATATATATATATATACAGACACACTTACACATGTATATATATATATATATATAGAGAGAGAGAGAGAGAGGGAAAGAGAGAGAGAGAAACAGAGGGAGGGGCCTTCATGTATATGTATGTATGCTTGTGTGTATGCATGTATGCATTGGTGTGTGTGTGTGTGTGTGTGTGTGTGTGTGTGTGTGTGTGTGTGTGTGTGTGTGTGTGTGTGCCTTCTAGTATATATGCGTATGCATTCATGTATGTGTGTGTGTGTGTGTGTGTGTGTGAAAAGCTTGCAAGCGGACGATGGTGATTTTTAGATGACTCTGTATCCTTGAACAAAAATAAATTAGGTTGCCACAGAGATCAGAAAATAGATATATAGATGCATATTTTAAGTTGCAGATAATTGTTTACTTACCAAAAATATTATTTTTTTAACGTCTTCATGAGAAACACCTCAGTTCATGGCTTAAACTTACACAAAAAAAAGCAAAAACTAAAATAATTTAAAGGTAAATAAATAAAAAAATTAAATTTAAAAACAAATATTTAAAAAAAAAATGAAACAATAGACCAATCTGATCACATGTTTCTTGCCTCATGCACTTCAGACTTCCAGCTTTCACTATGCACAGAAACATGCATGCAGTCTGAAAGTAACGCGCGTGCGTACACACACACACACACACACACACACACACACACACACACACACACACACACACACACATATATATATATATATATATATATATATACGTGTGTGAAGCCATGTACATATGTACGTATATATATATATATATATATATATATATATATATGCCTTCAAAAGCCCTCATATACGTTCACACACACACACACACACACGCATATATATATATATAAATATATATATATATATATATATATATATATATATACGATTACACGCGTCGATTGATTCCTTGGTTCCCTGCAGGTGTGCACGCGACCTCGCGCACGTGCTTGTCTGTGAATTAGAAAAAAAATGTATCATGTGATTTCTCGCTGAAGTCACGGGAATGCGAAGGCGAGAACACTGCAGCTGAAAATTCATTGTCTTTGGAAACGGTAAGAGACTTATAAAAAGCCTAAAAAATCTCGGGTAGATAGAAGGGATTTTGACGTCATGAAATCATATATATATATATATATATATATATATATATATATATATATATATATATATATATATAATTTTCTTCATCTGTTTCTATCTTAGTATACCCAGTATCTCAACAATATATATATTCGTGTGTGTGTGTGAGGTGTACGTTTGTGTGTAGATGTGTGGCTGCTAGAATTTGCAACTATATATATATATATATATATATATATATATATATATATATATATATATATATATATATATATATATATATATATATATATATATATATATATATATATATATATATATATATATATATATATATATATATATATATATATATATATATATATATATATATATATATATATATATATATATATATATATATATATATATATATTCTTCATCTGTGTCTATCTTATTATACCCAGTATCTCAACAATATATATATTCTTGTGTGTGTGCATATATGTGTGTTTCTCTCTCACTCACTCTATCTCTGGGGTGTCCTTGTGGTGTAATGGTTAAAGCGATGGACTGCGGAATCGTAGTATGCGAGTTCGTACTCCAGTCACGCTATTACGTTCACTTTCGGGCAAATACCCTTGGGAAAGGTATGAACCCCTCTTATCCTC
The DNA here is from genome assembly GCA_963585895.1 of Sepioteuthis lessoniana. Lineage (NCBI taxonomy): Eukaryota > Metazoa > Mollusca > Cephalopoda > Myopsida > Loliginidae > Sepioteuthis > Sepioteuthis lessoniana. The sequence goes on from CAUZXS010002748.1 coordinate 28,578, forward strand.
CCAGCTATGGGTTAAATAGCACCACTACTGTTCTTTAAGAATAGCTTTGGCATTAAATAACCTACAAAAGTTGATATGCCATTAAACAAAGAAACCAACCAAACCATCTCCCCTCCCCCCTCTCTCTCTCTCTCTCTGTCGTGTATGTTTGTTTTTTGTGTAGATCGGTGTTTGTGTGAATTTGCAAAGCTAGGTTGGAGTTGTGGCCGGGCTGGAGAAAAACCGTCGCAGACTTGAAAACACAGACTGAACAAGGGTGAGTCATGTATTAGGAAGATAGAGTTCAGGAAGGATCTTAAAGAAAACTGAAGAAACGAAAGAACTTTATACAACTAATTACGAGCATGGCACGAGAAGGGGGAAATACTTTTACCTCGGGGACCGTTAAGGTTACTTACTTGAGACTTTGACTCCCCCCCCCTTGGGAAGGTTGATTAACTTCTGGGCTTGGTGAGATTATTAGGATATATTGCTGTCAATAAAAAGATAATCCATTCCACAAGATATTGGTGAGAGAAGGAAGAGGTTCTTCGACTGTTTGTTGCGTGACTGTATGAAATGAAAATCAGAAACAGAATGCAATGAATCTCTTTAAAAGATTTATTTTTTTCATTTTTTTTTCTCTTTCTGGAATAATTGATATAATACCACGATTTTCGTCGGGGATCCTTTCTCTCACATAAATATGCATGACAGTGATTTTGTCTGCATACCTCCCTTGGTACCTTCAATAATCAAATTCCAAAGCGAATTTTTGACTGCTCAGCTGAAATATGTTCTCTCTGATAAAATAAAACGGTTATCTTTCAAACTGTGGTCGTGTCAGTACTACAGTTTGGTCGAAGCCGTCTTACGATATACTTGGAGAAAAAATGAACGAGTTGGTTAAATACATACATAAACAATATTAACCATAAAAATATTACCCCCAAATCCCACAACAGTACTCACAGAAAAAAACATAAACTACTTAGCCATAAAAATCTGCTACTCACACAAAAAAAGCAGTAAGGCAGATATTACAAAATTACACAAAAAAAACCCAACTCTTTATCCGACGCAGTTTATAAAATCCGTCGCTTAGATTGTAACAAATTATGCATAGGTGAAACTTATAGAAATCTGAAATAATTTATGAACATTAAAAATATTTAAAAACGGCAAAACAGCAAACTCCTTAGTCTCTCATAATATCTCCACCAACCCCTCGTTTGACTCGCACAACTCTAATATATTTTAAATCGTCCACAACAGATATAAACACAGAATAATTGAAGCGTCTTCTTTATTATATTTTGACACAACATTACAACGACAAGGTTTTTACGAAGTATCGCCTTCTCTATAAATAATAATGCTAAAAGATTTCCAAATTCATCTATAACACAAACCCTTTTTCTAGACATTTAATATTACAAATCCTTAAAAATTTGTTTCTCAAACTGTAAAACGCTGTCCCCCTCTTTCAAAACTTTCATCTCATGACGTCACAAATTTCAAAGATATCATCCTTTGTTATTCGTTTTCATAAGAAACATTTTCTTTTGCCCTGATGATGACTTACGACTGATATAAAGATTTATCTGATATGATTATCTTATTTCTAATACTTAAAATACTTTTAATAGAATGCTTTTGTATTGAAAAATACTGAAGTCAAAACGCGTTGGTTTAAAAATAAATTAAACAAACAATAAATAAATCATCAAACTGCGTTCTACTAGTGGGTAGAGTGTTCGCCAATGACCCATGAGACCAGGGTTCAGTCCCAGGTCAAGTCATACCAAAGACTTAAAAATGGTACTTGATAACTACTTACTTAACACTCAGCGTTATAAGATACGTATCAAGGGTAAAGTGGAGCAATCTGGGACAAGGAGTAGAACCCTCTCCTACATACCAGTGTTGTAGCTATCGAGAAAGGAGCTTTCGGATTGCCCTCGACTACGGTCGACAATTTTACTTTTTACTTTATACTCCAATATAAATCTTTCGTTCATTTCCTTTATTTCTATGAATATTCTCTCTGATTCATTTAATTCCTACTCACATACACAAATAACTATAAATAAACAAAATTTATGTGTTCGAAGACAGATGTCCTTGTTTGTTCGCTTCTTCTGCCCAGTCACATCACAATAACAAATCAACCCGTCCGAAGTCGTCTAACGATATACCTTTCTATTTCCAGGTCTGTGATCTTTTTATTCATTTATTTATTTCGTGGGTGCTCCATTCTTCTGGTTATGTGATAAACTGAATACATTTCTAAGAGGAATATTGTTGTATATTTAATTATTTGAAAGAGAAAGAAAAACAGCTGCCTAAGAGATTAGGCAAGAATAACATCTTTAATGCGTTCGATTCTCACTGGATTCTCTCTAAGTCTGGTCATATTCAATCTAGGCAAAAAAAAAAAAAAAAACTACTCACAGACAACATTTCATAAAGGAAAGTTTGGATATTCTTACACATTTAGTGGAATCTGAAATATCCCGAATATATCTACTGAAAAGAGATAAGGGCTATCATGAAGAAATGTTTTCTGTATGACACTAAACAGTATCCGATCTGCCCCAATCGGCTGGGGCTGTAGAATACACTGACTGCATATCAGCAAAGGAGTAAGACCCCCCCCACCTATGAGTGTCCTGGATATGACACAAAACAATCTCATGGTGAAGTTTCAGTAATGCTGGTGATTTGCGGAATACGGTGTACCCCTTCATGGCCATCGCTCCCAGCTACACTCTGGTCGGGAGTGGTATCACCTTAAAGGTTCCTATCTATGGGTTAAATTGACCTAAAAGGTGTACTTGGGTTAAGCTGAATTGTTTGGAAGAGAACGGTTTTTGACATTGAAACTTTACTTACACTAAACTGAATTGCTTGAAATAGGACTGTTTTGACATTTAACTGTGTAAACACAGATTATACTCATACTAGACTACAGAGGGGTAAGACTCCACCAATGCGTGTCCAGTATATGAAGCTAAAAAAATCTGATAGTGAAACTCCAGTAATGCTGAAGCTTGGGGAATGCGGAGTATCCCTTTATTGTCATTGTGCCCAGGTCCACTCAGGCCTGGAATGGTAGCACCTGATTGTTTCCTACCTATGGGTTAAATAAAACTAAACAATGTACTTATGCTAAACTGAATTGTTTGAAATAGAACGGTGTGTATGTATAAAAATGGATTTGGCATTAAATAATCAACAATGGTTGACATGCTATAAAACAAAACAATACCCTTCGATGCTAAAGTTCCAATTTTGAAGAACTATGTTGAGAATCATTCTGACGTGGGGTTGTAGCAAGTTCCCATCGTTAAGCCAATAAGACTGTTTGAAAATTATTATTTGGTAGGAATACCTTACGCCATTTAGAAAAGAACCGTCTTACAATTCGTTTCTGTTAGTTCTGGGAAACTCAATTAACACGCACATACACACACTACGAGCGTCTACCATAATATAATATTTAGCTTACCATCAATCTTGATAAAATCAAGATAGATTCCATATGATTGTAAGTTATTTGTTTCAACGACAGTTACTTGAAGCTATAATTGTTTACAAAGGATTATTATCCTTAGTTGCTTAAAATATCTAAAATAATAATTTTTATTCCAATTTATTTTTTAAAGATGGATCTCAAATTTCACATAAGAACCTCAGCAGCTGAATATCCAACCACGAGGACGATAGTTTGTTTTTTCCCAGTCCCTAGCTCTGTAAACTGTTCTGTTTTTGTGTAGGCAAAATGTAACCATCCGCTACTAATTCCTAAAAAGTGAAGTTGATACACTGGTGCCACGTTAAATAGTAACGAGAGATACATTTCCCATCGTCCTTGCCGTCATTCACTTCCATTCATTAAACACGTGCCCGGCATTTGTTCGTGATTCTGACTTTCCGATCAGCTGACAAGAATTGAGATGGAGGATAGAGGGCTGGGGTTGGTGAAGATTGACGGAGAAATTGGCTGATACCCACTGATAGTCTAACAACTGCATTAGAGGAGATCTTCCAGCGATAACAATATTTATGGTAACAGTCTTACAACTATTATTGATTGATAAGTACCTACCGCAGCTCATCTGGTAATAACGTTGGTCTTTAGGTTAGTCACATGAGCTGTAAACTGAATGCATCTCCTTTCGTTGTTATCTAAGTTTATCTTCGTCGAAGACGTAGCCAAAAGGATGAAAACAGAAGCAGAGGAAAAGTGTGTTCTACATGTGGATAGAACCAACTTGCCAATTAAAAAAAAGAGAAAGATTTTAAGATGCTGGTAGCATACAGGAGCTCGAAACTTGAACCCATGTTACCAGTTAATAGACACAACTATCTCAATCTCAAAGTAGGCTATTTTTTGGTGTGGATTAATTGATTTGTTTAATGGTATATCAAAACCACATGGGTTATCGAAAGCAGAAATTTTACAAAAATAATTCGCATACTTATATGTTCTGGCGTATTACTGTTTATTTATATATTAACCGGCCCATTGGCCGAGTGGGTAGAGTGTTCACCAATGGTCCGGGTGACCTGGGCTCAATCCCAGATCGCGTCATACCAAAGACTTTAAAAATGGTAGTTGATATCTCCTTGCTTAACACTCAGCAATATAAAGTACGTACCAAGGGTAAAGTGGAGCATGGCAGGGAAAGGAGTAGCGCCCTAAGCTACATTTCGATGTAGTAGCTATTAAGAAGGGAGCCTTCTAGTCGCCCTAGACAACAGTCTCCAACTTCACTTTACTGTATATTAACAATTATATGGTTTCAAGTTACTATTCTTTTTTAAACATAACGACTTTTTCGCAGTTATATGGTTTGAAGAATTCTTATTTAACAGCAAAATTTACAAGAAATTATATGGCTTCAAGTAACTAATAATAATGATCTGTAGAAAGTAATTATAGTTTCAAGCAACTTTTCCTCATTAAAATAATTTGCTTAGAGATAATAGTCCAAAAAATTCCTATCCATATTTACCAACCCCTCCACTCGGGCAGGATATGACTCAAGATCAATTTTTTAGCGGATTTTAACAGGTTTGAATACAGAGTTTTCCTTCTCCAAGACTAGTTGCCTCACCAAGGCTGAAGAACACAGTCTGCCCTACTATTTAGTCATAGCTATTTACCCAAACATTCCTATCTGACATGAATAATTCTAATAATAATAATAATAATAAATATAATAATAATCAGCAAAAAAAAAAAGAGAACTTGCAAAACTGTGGACTTTGCTATACCGGCTGACCACAGAATAAAACTGAAAGAAAGTGAAGAGAAAGATAAGTACCTCGACCTCGCAAGGGAATTGAAAAAGCTATGGAACATGCAGGTGACAATTATATCGATCGTGATTGGTGCTTTAGGTACAGTAACTAAAGGATTATTGAAGGGACTGGAGGACTTGGAAGTTGGCGGACGAGTGGAGACCCATCCAAACTATAGCATTGTTGAGTCGGTCAGAATAGTGAGAAGAGTCCTGGAGACTTGAGGAGAATTGCTGTTACTCAAACTTAAGTGAAAGACCATCAGTTATCGCTGATGTGACAAAATAGAAGAAGAAGAAGAAGAAGAAGAAGAAGAAGAAGAAGAAGAAGAAGAAGAAGAAGAAGAAGAAGAAATAAATGTATGTAATGTGGTGATAGAGATGAAACTATCAATCACGTAAGTGAATGTAGCAGATTAGCATAAATAGAGTATATACTAGACATGACTGGGCGAGGAAGGAGATCCACTTGGAATTGTGCAAGAAATTTGAAGTTGACCATACGAGCAAGTAGTATAGTCACAACTTAGAATCTGTCTTGGAGAACGAGATTCACAAACTTCTCTGGGATTTTGAGACACAAACAGATCATCTCGGCCAGACTAACAGGCCTAGTGATAGTTAACAAAACAAGAGAATCTGCAAAACAGTGAACTATGCCATCCCGGCAGATCACAGAGTAAAATTAGAAGAACGCGAAAAGAGAGATAAATATCTAGAGCTTGCTAGAGAACTAAACAAAAACTATGTAACACAAAGGAGCAGGTGATACCAGTTGTAATCGGTGCACTTGGAACAATCCCCAAAGCATTGTTAAAGGGACGCAAAGACTTGAACATAATAGAACATGTGAACACCATCCAGCATTATAAAGATCGGCCAGAATACTGAGAAGAGTCCTGGAGACTTGAGGAAACTTGCTGTCACTCTAACTCCAGCAAAAAAAAAAAAAAAAATCAGCAAACGATGGAGTGGAAAACCCTAAAAAAAGTAAAATGATCATAATGGTGGAACATTCGAGTGACGATGATACAAATTGTAAATGTCTTGCCTGGAATGGTCTCCATAGGATTGATAGGGAGCTGGAAGAGTTCGGTATCGAAAGATGAATAGACACCATCCAAACTATACCATTAAAATTGATCAGAATACTGAAAAGAATCCTGGAGAATTGAGGTGTTTTGTTCAACTCAGACTCCAGTGAGTTCACATCAGCAAACACTGATGTGAAAAACTCACAAAATGGAAAAAAAAAAATATATATATATAATAATATTAATACCAGACCAAATAATAATCAAGAAAAAAAGAGAACTTGCAAAATTGTCGACTTTGCTGTCCCGGCTGACTGCGGAATAAAACTGAAAGAATGTGAAAAGAAGGATAAGTACCTCGACCTTGCTAGGGAATTGAAAAAACTATGGAACATGCAGGTGACAATTATACCAATTGTGATTGGTGCTTTTGGTACGGTATCTCAAGGATTATTAAAGGACCTGGTTGATTTGGAATTTGGCGGCATCCAAACAACAGCATTATTGAAAACGGCCAGAATACTGAGAAGAGTCCTGGAGACTTGAGGGGACTTGCTGTCACTCAATCTCCAGTGAAAGACCATTAGCTTACGCCGATGTGAAAATCTCTAATGAGTAAATGATCATAATAATAATGATGATTTTTTTTCACACAGTTACATAATATCCAATAAGTAACGACAAGGGATTAATGTTAGCAAGCTATACTAGCTGCCAGTTGTTTATGAGTTTGATTCTCACTGAGTACCCCAAAATCTCGGACTTGTTCCACAACTATATTAACTTGGTAAGTAACTACATAATAGCATATAATTCTAAGAACAAATAATTTGTACACTTTTATTTGTTATATTCTGATAGGAATCAGTTTTAAATAAATCTGATTGTCTCATAGATTAGACCCTAGCAATTACTTCAAATCAGGATCTGAGTAGACATGGGACTAATTTAATTGAAGTATTGACCTCACACTCCTCGTAGCAATAAACACTAAATAGATTGAGAGATGCATGACAGATCTAACATCTGAGTAAGGCTAGGAACTTTTTAAACGAACATCGTGCAATTTTCCACTCCACTGGATACTCGTGTCAGATAATTATAGCTTCGATATTTCTATGTTGAATTCTGAAAAGTAAACATCTTTATTTACACATATTACATAAAACTTCGATATTTTGTTAACTGTTTGCAAAGGCGCTTGGACCTGTTTTATTGACAAGGAATGGACATTACAAGTGAATTTTTCTTGTGATTTGTTATCACTTCAAACAAATTAAAAAAAGGCGGTTTTCTTTACTCGAAATCACCTTACACGAAAATATTGGCAAACTTTATTATATCTGGTATCTAAAATATTATGAATTGTAATTAATGTTACTGTCGATCCATAAAGCTGTTCTTTCACGATCGAGGGAAGCCTTCTGCCCCTCATTATTGAATAATATTTTACTGTGGAATTTCACGACTTTATTATATCTCTGAAAACAACAGTTACGCATTTCGAGTATATATATATCTAGCCACACTGAAGAGTTCTGATAGAACGAAACAGTCTGTCTGTGGATGACAATATATACGCTCCCCCATGGGGGTTGAGCACTCTGGCGAGGGAATTGTCGGCCGCCCCTAGCGTAATGCAAAGCTCTTCGTAAGAATTGAGCACTCTGGTAGCCGATAGGGTATTAAAAAATGTAAACAAAGGCTGCTGCTGCTGTTGCTAAAAATAAAAATACCTTAAAATTCCCTTAGCCAACGTAGTCCGCTTGTAGCCGTGTGGTCTGAAACCTTAATCTATCATAAAGTTGGACGGGTTTCGATCCCGGCTTCGAGCGTCCTGCGGGTCTAGCCACACTGAAGAGTTCTGATAGAACGAAACAGTCTGTCTGTGGATGACAATATATATATATATATATATTGTTAGGCGAAAGCAGAGATGAACTCATAAGAGATGTACTCTTATGGATCCCCACACACGGCCGCGCAAAAGCAGGACGACCAGCACGAACGTACATTCAGCAGCTATGTGAGGATACAGGTTGTTGTCCTGAAGACCTACCTAGGGCGATGAACGATAGGGAGGAGTGGCGAGAGAGGGTCAGGGATATCCGTGCTGCCAGCACGATATAATGATGATGATGATATATATATATATATATATATATATGCGACATGTCTAAAGAATATGGGTGTGAAATATTCATATATAGAATATATGAGCGATTGAGCCGAAGATAAAATAATTCTTGGTCGAAATGAATTTATAATGACACTAACCGGAGTTGAGTTTTTTTTAGTTATATTAAATATATAAATAAAGAGTTAGTCGTGAAGTATCATTGGATTTGGAGGTAAATGGGATTGATCTCTGACATTTCACTGGTCTATCATGTCAAAACGTTTATACTGAATTGCTGGTGGGGTTTTTATGGTTATTGTTATTGTGGCTGCTGGTGGCGGTTGGGTTTATTACATTCAACTATGATTTATCAATTTGAACTACAACAGTGAATCAACTTTTGAAAAAAATAATTTAGTTCAGAATATTTTGTTTTAAAATATCAATAAAATAAAGGCAAACACCGATTTCTCTGAGAATCGTCCTTTCTACGTAGACATAGCTGTTTTATAAACTTTCTGAGATAGATCGTTGCATTATCCTAATACGTTATTGATTGTTAGTCTCAAAATCGGTACAGTCGGCATTAAGCGTCTCGCAGTTTTACTCTTCGCAAGAAATTGACACAAGAGAAGCTTTCTTTCTTTGGGTTGTCAAAACAAAAATAAAAAGATAAATGAAAAAAAAAAAAAAAATTATCTGATAGAAAATAAAATAAAATAAAATAAAAGGTCTGCATTTACGTGGAATTTTCTCTCTCGAAATTATCGGCAAGCTGTATTATTTCTGAGGTGTAAAGCATTGTGAATCGTAATTAATTTCACAGTCCGTCGACCCATCAAACAGATTTATGTCTCTGTCTTGTACAACCAAGAAAGGGCCCTCCACACATCATTATTAATAATTCAGTCTGTTGATCTCTCTCTCTCTCTCTCTCCTTCTCTGTCTTTCTCTCCTTTTCTTTTATTCTCTCATCCTTTTTAGTCTCTCTCTCTCTTTTTCTCTTTCTCTCTCTCTCTCCTTCTCTATCTTTCTCTCCTTTTCTTTTATTCTCTCATCCTTTTCAGTCTCTCTCTCTTTCTCTTTCTCTCTCTCTCTCTCCTTCTCTATCTTTCTCTCCTTTTCTTTTATTCTCTCATCCTTTTTAGTCTCTCTCTCTATCTCTTTCTCTCTCTCTCTCTCTCCTTCTCTATCTTTCTCTCCTTTTCTTTTATTCTCTCATCCTTTTCAGTCTCTCTCTCTTTCTCTTTCTCTTTCTCTCTCTCTCTCCTTCTCTATCTTTCTCTCCTTTTCTTTTATTCTCTCATCCTTTTTAGTCTCTCTCTCTATCTCTTTCTCTCTCTCTCTCCTTCTCTATCTTTCTCTCCTTTTCTTTTATTCTCTCATCCTTTTCAGTCTCTCTCTCTTTCTCTCTCTCTCTCTCTCTCTCTCTCCTCCTCTGTCTTTCTCTCCTTTTCTTTTATTCTCTCATCCTTTTTAGTCTCTCTCTTTCTCTTTCTCTCTCTCTCTCTCCTTCTCTGTCTTTCTCTCCTTTTCTTTTATTCTCTCATCCTTTTTAGTCTCTCTCTCTCTCTCCATCTACCCCTTAGATCTCTCTTGTTTTATTGTTTCTATTCGTTTTTTTTTGTCATTATCATTTTCTTTTTTCTTAGATTTATTCTTCTTTTACCAAATCGTATTTTGTTTTTCTAAAATATCTTTATTAATATTACTGTTATTATTATTATTATTATTATTATTATTATTATTATTATTAGTAGTAGTAGTAGTAGTAGTAGTCGAAAGTCGCACTGGAATTAAAGCGTTGAAGTTGGAACTCAATGGGATTGAACTCTGAATTTTTGACTGTTTGTCACGCCTTAATATTTCTGCTGGGTAGTTGTTGTGGCTGGCTGTAATGATTTTATATAACGCTATTATTTACCAAACTGAATTACACGGGTGGGTGTCCTCATGGCATAATGGTTAACACGCTGGCCTGCGGAAGCGTAATGAACAAGTTCGCATTCTTATCACACCATTGCATTCACTTTCTGACAAATACCCTTTGTTTAAGGTATGAACCCGCTTATCTTACTAGCTATGGGTTTAATAGTACCACAACTGTTCTTCTTGAAGGATGGACTTGACATTAAATAACCCAAGAAGGCTGATATACCATTAAATCAAACCAACTCAATAAATTAATGTAGAAAAATAGGTTAGTTTGAAATTTCTATTAATTTTTTAAATGTTTAAATTAATCTATGGGTTACCTATCATCATCATCATCATGTTGTGCCGCTAGCAAGGATATCCCTGACCCTCTCTCGCCACATAATAAAATTTCTGCTGCAAAGCTTGGCTTCAAGAAGCTTTGTCGTTACCTTGAGATAGTCTTTTCTAATCATCTTCTTCATCTCCACTTGTTTGATAGAGTCTACTTTAAATACTCACAAGTACTTGTAATTTTCCTTTTCTCCGATCGATCTAATGCTATCCTGATTTAGTAATTTTATTTCTTCCATTGTTTATCATTTCCCAATTTCCATTACGAGCATTATTACATTCTGGTTGTATTATTATCTTTGTTCGTTTTAAGGTCTCTACTTTTTAAAACTGTTTTTTGGTAAATACCATCTATGTACTTAAGGTGAATTATCTTTTCTTTATTTTATTGCTGGAGAGATTTTCATACCAGAGTAAGCTGTTGGTCGAGTAGCAGCAAGTGTCCTCAAGTCTCTTGGTTGATCCCAACAATACTGGAGATTGGATTTGTCTCCACTCTTCCTCTGATTTCTAATTTGGTTTTTTTTATAATTCTTTGGAACCGTTCCAACTACAATTGGTATCACCATCACCCTTATGTTCAACAGTTTTTTGTTCTCAAGCAAGGTACTATTTACCAACCCCTCCGCTCGGGCAGGATATGACACAAGGTCAATTTTTAAGCGGAGTTTAACAGGTTTTGAATTCAGAGTTTTCCTTCTCCTAGACTAGTTGCCTCACCAAGGCTGAAGAACCTAGTCCACCCTACTATTTACCCATAGCTGGAGGGAGAATAAGGGGGTTCATACCTTTCCCAAGGGTATTTGCCCGAAAGTGAACGTAATAGCGCGACTGGAGTACGAACTCGCGTACTACGATTCCGCAGTTCATCGCTTTAACCATTACACCACGAGGACACCACGAGGACACCCCTCTCAAGCAAGGTCAAAGTATTTTTCTATGGTTTTGCTTTCTTTTATTTTCATTGTGTGATCCGCTAGAACAGTAAAATGGCACGTTATTTTCTTAAAATTTGGTCAGGTCTTTGGCTGAGATTCAGTGATCCTTTTATATCTCAAAGTACCAGAGAATTTTACCGGTCTAACTTTATTGGAGAGATTCTGGTTTGGGCAAACAGCATTTCCTTGTATCACCAAGTTTTAATCTCTTGCATTATTCTTACTGGTTCCCTTCCAATCCACTCATTGAGTACTCTTGTATTTTTTTGTGCCAACTTATTATATGTATAATTGCTTTTTTGATTTTTTTATAAGTCACCCATGAAGTCGATAATTTCTAATATTCAGTAACATGCCATTCATGCAATTTTAGTTATAACTTATCTTGAATAAATAAGTAAAAAGAGAAATACATTACGATTTGAGTTTATCTGTTATCTCAGGAGAAATTACACCGAACAACTGTGTACTCAAACGCAAACTCCATACTATTATAATTAAGTTCGAAATTGGATTCGAAATTGCTACATTTTTTTTTTATGCTAGAGCATAATAACGCTACCAAAAATCTCTCTACAATGTGACATTTTCGGTGCATTAGAGTAACATACATGCAAAAATCGATTACTGTAATTGTAGAAGTAGCAGCACTAGTAGTGGTTTTTGTATAAGTAGTAGCGATAGTGGTTGTTGTAGAAGTAGTAGCAATAATGATAGTAGCGTCGGTTCTTCCGAAATTCATTCAAACCCGAATCGTTCCATTGAACACTGCTACCGACCCCCACCGTCTCTCTGTCTCTCTGTCTCTCTCACTATCTCTGATCTATTGTTTGCATTTCAAATTACCGCAGAATTTATTTCATTCACCCTCACTTGGTTGTTCTGCCTTCCTCGTCCTTTTTAGTGCTTCCTCCCGTATTTTCAGCCATAACTCTTACCTCCCAAAGCAATGACAAATGAATAGTGTGAGCGTGCGCGCGCGCGCACTCACATACACACACACACACACACACACACACACACACACACACACACATATATATATATATATATATATATGGCAAATTGGAACAACGTTTACGATTGGCGTTTGTTAAGTCATGCATTTATTGTCATTTCGAATCATAGCTCTAGACTAATCATTTCATCTCCCCGGCAGTGGCATAATCAGAGCTATTCTAGATATGAGGACTAACCCCACCAACACCAACAATCGATACAGCTACTCGCCTGCTTTTAGGGCTTCGCTTCAGTGTTAGAAAAGAGGACACGAGGTTTTAAAAAATTGCTTTTCTTCATAGGTAAACATCTTTACGATAAAATCATTCTTATCACTACTATTAACGACGAATTAAGGAAATTGCATATAAGAGGATCAAGATTTGGCACAGAGGCGAGAACTTACAGACATAAGCTAAATTTCTAATAATAGGAGCTCAAAATAATACCAGAAGGAATAATTAATTAGCAATTTACTAAGATTTGCTGACTAGTGTCATTAGTTCACATGCATAGGGCACCGAGTAAGGTTCGAACTCACTAGTACTGACTTTATAGTCTGTTTGGTAATCATTAAACCTCACGAACGGAAAAGTAGAAGGTAACTACACGTGCTGCTTTGAACGTATCCTGGTAGCAGCATCTCAGAAAACAGTAGCTGTACGACCGCTTGCCTCCTACCTCAAAAAGCATCGGGCTCTGTTGGAGAAGTTAGACGAACTCAGAAGCGATGTTTTCTTATGATATTCAATACATGGACACCAGAGTTAGCCGCCAAACGTTTATTCATCAATTGTCTGCAGACACTTGACTCAGTCAAGAAGACCGAGCGTGATAGCCGGTTGGGGCAGATAGCGAGAGAGAAGTCGAGGGACCAATAATCAGTCTGACTTGATGATGATGATGATGATGATGTCAAAGTAAAAATCGTTATTACGCAGGAGGATAGCAAATATTGGCTATGTGATGAGAAATGAAACAATTAATTACACAATAAATGAATTTGGCACACTTGCGCAAAAGGATTGACTGAACAGACAAGGCTGGGTAGGGAAGTTGTTCCACGGGATATTATATAGGAATGAAATATGACCTTTCTAATAAAGGATATATGCACAAAAAAGAATCTCTCCATAGAAATAAAACACATCGAATTTTTAGGACCTTTGGGACACAAATGTATCACCCAATCCCTACCAAAAGACCAGACCTCGTGCTGATAAGGAAGAAGCAAAAAATTGTGGATACTTCTATTCCAGCAGACCACGGAGTTAAGGTAGGAGAAAGCAGAAAGCTTTGCAAGTGCATAGACCTTGATAAAGAGCTGAGATTGTCTTTGAGCATGAAAGTAATAGTGATACCAATCGGAGTTGGAGCACTTAGAACGGTCCCCAAGAACATGGAAAAGGGATATGTTGAACTGTGGATTAAAAAAAAGAAATGAAACGATCCAGACCATATGATATCTAAAAATACCCTGATACGTTCGGCAAAGATGGTATTGTAATTCTAACTATTACTAAATGACCTGATTGGTTTATGATGTGAGTGAACGAGATAGATTGTAGTAAAATACCTTGATACGTTCGGTAAACATCGTATTGTAATTTTACCAATTACCAAGTGACCTGATTGATTTATGATGAGAGTAAACGAGATAGACAGGGTAAAAAAGTTGCTGGACGACACTCCACAATCAACATCCCAGGGAACAACATTTACTAAATTTAGTTCAGTTTGGCGCAAGGTCAGAATTATAAGGCACACAATGAGTTTGTTTGGTTTTATGGTATATTGTTTGTTATCTAAAGATAAATCCTGTTTATTCGACGGATATTGTAATAGGAAACGGACTCACCTACGCATTTGCCCCATCGGCTGATGTTGTGGATAACACCGACTGCTTCTCTTCAGAGGGGTAAAATCCCCTTCCAACGAGTGTCCTGGATATAACACAAAGCAATTTGATGGTGAGGTTCCAGTAATCCTGGACCTTTGGGGAATGTGGAGTACCACTTTATTGCCATTGCTCCCAAGTCCACTTTGGTCTGATGTGGTAACACCTGATAAGGACCTATCTATGGGTCAAATAGAACTAAACTGTGTTCTAGGGCTAAACTGAATTGTTAGAAATAGAACAGTTTTTTACTTTTGATCCTGTCTACTCATGCTAAGCCGAAGTGTTTGAAATAGAACTACTTTTTGACATTGAAACTGTTTTCTTATAATGAATTGAATTGTTTGAAATGGAACTGTTTTTGATATCGAACTTGTGTATTTGTGCTAAACTGATAGCACCTCATAAGGGTCCTATCTATGGGTTAAATGGAACTAAACCGTGTTTTCTTGATTTTATGGTTTTTGGCATTTAAACTGCGTATTTATGCTAAACAGAATTGTTTGAAATAGAACTGACTATTTGCATAATAGATTTGGCGTTAAATAACCTACAAAGATTGATATGCCATTATACCAAAACAACTAACCAACAACTCAGGATTACACACTCTGAACTAAGAATTCCGTACGGCTAAATCTATATTTTTATTCCTCTTGAAAGTAATAACAAATCTTTGAAGATTTTAACACTCAGTTTTAACAGATCTCTCACCGTGAATCCTTTCACTGGACCATACGTCGAAAATTTAACGTGCCCTTGTATAATGAACATGCACGTAGGATATATATACGGCAACACGAGTTCAAATCCAAGACAAGGCTGTTTGCATCTCCCATAGTACTAATAGCCCTGGGGAATGGTATAAAACTCTCCCTACGCCTAAGGAAGATTGAGTTCCTTAGCCTTTGTCATTCAACCAGGCTGGAAGAAAGAAAGTTGGTGACTGTAGTCAAGGGTGACCCGAAGGCTCCTTTTTCGATAGCTACTACACCAAGGTGTAGGGGTGGTGTGAATCGTTGATTGCTCCACTTTACCCTTGATAGGTCCACTTGACCCTTGATCCGTACCTTATAATGCTGAGTGTTAAGCAAAGAGACATCAAGTACAATTTTTCGAGTCTTTGGTATGACTTGACCTGAGATTGAACCCAGGTCTCCCAGGGCATTGGCGAACACTCTAACTATCATGTCAATGCCCGGAGAAAGGAAATTCTGAATTAAAACTTGGTAAATTCCCTTTTAAAACTGTCACATCTTGCCTGTGCAGAGGGCTTAGTAAATACATAAAAGGAAAACTTGATCAGGGCAGTTTAGTTGTTGGTTGGTTGGTTAGTTTGTTGGGTTTTATGGCATATCAAGCTTTGTAGGTTATTTAACGCCAAATCCATTTTTATGTAAATAATCAGTTCTATTTCAAACAATTCGGTTTTGCATAAGTACACAGTTTAATTGTTAAAAACATTTCTATTTCAAACTATTCAAGCAGTTATATGTAATAATTCAACCAAGTGTAAATACAGTTTTCATGTCGAAAAACAGTTCTATTTCAAATAATTCAGTTAAGCATAAGCATGCAGTTTAAATATAAGTACGGTTTAATTGTCAAAAACGTTTCTATTCCAAGCTATTCACTTTACTCAAACAATTCACCATCAGATTGTTTAGTGTCATATCCAGGACACTCGTTATGGGGGTGGTATTACTCCCTCTGCAGAGAAGCAGTCGGTGTATTCTACAGCCTCAGCCGACTGGGCAAGGCAGTTTAGAATGCATTTTATATTTTTTTAGAGAAATTGCAACGAAATAGCTTACTTCTTATATCTACGCGTTGATGAGAATTAACATCAGTTGTATGATTGGTTGATTGATTTTAGTAATATGACAAGCAGTCTGGATTTATCTTAGTAACATTTACATATATTCTGGTACTTTGGAGCTTTTTGCATTGTCAGTTGGGACTATCAAATCTACCGACAGAGGGTTCGGACCCCTCAACGAATGTCCTGATATGTTGTATATGAGGATGAAGCTCCTATCATAAAGTTTTGGTAATGTTGAGTATCTCTTCACTGTTCTGACTCCTAGTTGCCTACTGACTTGGATAAGTTTGGTTTGTTTATTTGCTAGGGTTTTATGGCATATCACCTTATGTAGGTTATTTAATACCAAATTCATTTTTATACAAATAAAAAGTTCTATTTTAAACAATTCAATTAAGTTTAAGTACACAGTTAAATTGTTTAAAACAGGTATATTTCAAGCTATTCAGTTTACTCAAACAGTTCGATTTCAAATATTTCAGTCTTAAACATTTCTGATTCAAACAATTCAATTTTGCATACGAAAACAGTTCCATTTCAAACAATTCAATTTACCTTAAGCACGCAGTTTAAATAATAAAACAGTTCTATTTCGGACAACTTAGTTTAGCTTGAATACACAGTTTTAATGTGAAAACATTCCCATCTCAACCAACACAGTTTAGTTCTAGGTGACCCATAGATAGGACCCTATCAAGTACTACCACTCCGAGCCCGAATGGACCTGGAAGCGAAGACAATGAAGTGGTACTATTTACCAACCCCTCCGCTCGGGCAGGATATGACTCAAGGTCAATTTTTAAGCGGAGTTTAACAGGTTTGAATTCAGAGTTTTCCTTCTCCTAGACTAGTTGCCTCACCAAGGCTGAAGAACCTAGTCCGTCCTACTATTTACCCATAGCTGGAGGGAGAATAAGGGGGTTCATACCTTTCCCAAGGGTATTTGCCCGAAAGTGAACATAATAGCGCAACTGGAGTACGAACTCGCGTACTACGATTCCGCAGTTCATCGCTTTAACCATTACACCATTATTCTGCATTCCCCAAACTCCAGCATTACTGGAACCTCACCAGCAGATTGTTTAGTGTCATATCCAAGATTGCAGTAAAGCAGTCTGTGTATTCTACAGCCCTAGCCGACTAGGCAATGGCATAGATAAATAGTACCAGTTTGGGTACAATCTGTGGGTCTAATAAAACTGTTCAATTATTAAATAAATATTATCATCATTAGTCAGGTGAAGTCGTACTAGCGCATTTAAATAATTAAATAATTAAATAATTTACATTACAAAGGAATATTCAGTAAATAGAATTTTCCGGCTAAACAAATAAATAAACACTGATGAGACTTGACCTCATATACAATATTCTATTTTTGTTTGGTTTAGTTCTACTGCATATCAACCATTCTAGGTTTTAATGCCACTTTCTGTTTTTATAAACATAAACAGTCGTATTTCAAACGATTAATTTTAACATTACTTTGAATGTCAAAAACAGTTCTATTTCAAACAATTCAGTTTCGCGTAAGTACATACTTTTTTTGTTTACACACAGTTAAATGTAAAAAACAGGCATATTTCAAGTGATTCGGTTATGCATAAATACACAGCTTTGGTTTATTTGACCGATTGATAGTACCCTATCAGTTGCTGCCACTCTTTGCCAAAGTGAACCTGGGAACGATGGACATAAAGAGGTACTCCGAATCCTGCCCCAAAGCTCCATCATTACTGGAGCCTAACAGATTGTTTTGTGTCATATCTAAGACACTCTTTGGGGGAGTCTTACCCCTCTGCAGAGATGCAGTTTGTGTATTCTACAGCCTTAGCCGACTGGGCCATACAGTATCCTGGAAGGCCCACAGAGTCTCAATATATATATATATATATATATATATATATATATATATATATGTGTGTGTGTGTGTGTGTGTGTGTGTGTGTGTGTGTGTGACTATGAGCAAGCAATTATGAAAATTTAACAGAATTAATTGTCTTGCATAGCAATACTTGAAACCATTAAACTATGTAGAAGAAAGATGATTAATATTAACAAGTATTATTAGTCTTATAGAGCTATACTTGAAACTATCCGTGTGCAATTCGTTTAAAAATAAAATTACCGACAATATATTCTCTTATAAGTTAAGTATATATTAAAAGAATCAGTATTTGGAAATGTACAAACCACAAGACTTAATATTCCACAAAGCACCAAGAAATCAACTAAACTTAACATTTTTCTTTGTTTTTTAGGGGACACTAATAGTTATATAATATCACGAAAATGGAGGTACCCGTGGTGTAATGGTTATCGTCGTAGGAAAAGGACACGGCGACATGAGTTGAAATCCTGGACGAGTCTGATTGCAGTTCACATAGCACTAATACCCTTGGGAAGTTTATGAATCCAATTATTCTCCCTCCAGCTATGAGTAGGGAAGACTCGGTTCTTCAGCCTTGGTGAGGAAACTAGTCTAGGAGAAGGAAAACTCTGAATTCAAAACAGTTAAACCCCACTTAAAAAATTAACCTTGTGCCATATCCTATCCGAGCGGAGGATTTGGTCAATAGGATATCACGAATTTCTGTCAAATACAAATAAATTGCCAGAATATGTTTGACCCATAGATTGGAGGTACTACCGCTCCGGGTCAGAGTGTATCTGAGAGTAAAGAGAATGAAAGTGTACTCCGCTCTTCGCAGAACTCACGTGTGTTATAGTTTGAAATTTACGCCCCTTCGATTGTAAAAATAAAAGGATACGATGTAATATATAGAGAGAATTATATACATAGTCGAGTGATAAAACAAAAGCTCTTGCCAAAAAACCTTGGTCTGCGAACAAAGTAATCATTTTATTCAGGCCAGAGGACAAGATTGAATCTATGATTTGAAGGAACGTTCCTTCCGAAAAAATGTGGAGAGGGACAAAAATCGATGAACACCGCGATGCTAATAAATATGTCAAAAAGATGCTGAGATGCATCGGAGTATAAATGGAATCCGAAATTCATTTGGTTTCACTCCAAGTGAAATTTCTGATATGAAAATATAGCCTTACAGAAGATGTACTGTCATTGGGAATGCAAAGGTTCTGGCAGGAATTAAATTTGACAAATATTTCATTCTGTTCAATTCACTGGCATTATGAATAGGTAGACGACTCAACAAATTGACGAGTGTGTATGAGTTGCAACGAGAACCATCTATTCATTTAAAATATGCCAGAAGTTTCCAAAAATAATTTATTTTCATTTATTTTATCGCAACTCACTCGTGTACTTAAACTATGACAACGGCCTGACTGTATCCCTACTACTAAAAAAAAATGTATATATATATATGTATATAACAGAAAGGTGCCCGTAGTGTAATGGTTATCGTTGTAGGAAATGGACACGGTGACATGAGTCAGGAGACTGATTACATTTCACATAGCACTAATACTCTTGGGAAAGGTATGAATCCAATTATTCTCCCTCCAGTTATGAGTAAATAGTAGGACAGACTAGGTTCTTCAGCCTTGGTGAGGCAACGAGTCTAGGAGAAGGAAAACTCTGAATTCAAACCTGTTAAACTTCGCTTAAAAATTGACCTTGAGTCATATCCTGCCCGAGCGGAGGGGTTGGTAAATATCATATGTACCCATCCCCTCCGCTCGAGCAGGATATGACACAAGGTCACTTTTTTAAGCCGAGTTTAACAGGTTTGAATTCAGAGTTTTCCTTCTCCTAGACTAGTTGCCTCCCCAAGGCTGAAGAACCTAGTCTGCCCTACTACCCATAACTGGAGGGGTTTGTAAATATATATATATAACAGAAAGATATTCTAGATATGGCAGTAAATTGCACCTGACGGTTAGGTACAATTTTTGAGATATAGAGAGTGTGAAGTAGGTCTTCCTTGCTATTACACTGATCCCTAGAGTAATTATATTTCAGAGGATTCTATGTCATCTTGTTATGTATTTGAATTTTTAGTGGCCACGTAAGTTACGTGGATATCAAAATAGGATGTAAACTTGTATCTGAAAGCAAACAAACACGGCGGAAATGCCACGTGAATTGCATCAGTAGCTTGCTGGAAGGAAGAGTGACCACGATGATTGCTTAGGCGCCCGGAAAATTATATAAAGACAAAAGATTTTAGAGCCCGAGAGACAGAACGAAGGGCTGGCAGAAGAACCTCTTGATCTCACGCTTCTCTGGGCGCTGGCCTTCTGCCAAACGATCCAGGGTTAAGAGGTAGCGAGAAGTCAATCACTGTACAAAGCTCGCAAAAGACCAATGCAGGTCTGATCCCAGAAGAGGAAAAATGGTTATTCTTGCGAAGGCACTTAATTGAAAAACATATTGAAGCTAAGATGATTAAATACCTCGAGTTTAGGCAGAGAAGTGTGAGGAAAAGTCGAAAACGCGTATGATCCCTGAAGAGTGAAAAAGAGATGCTTTGCGAAGACCTTGAAGTTGGAAAGCATATTGAAGCTGGGGTGACTATATGTTTTGTGTTGATCTATACCACTCTCCAGAAGGAACAACGCAGAAGAAGCGGAGAGAATTAAATCTTTAGAAATAGCCTTGAACCAGTTTCGTGAAAGCAAAAGCATTACGAAGCAGTTCACTGTGGATTCTGTATCTCCGTCTGTATCTATGTATGCCTTAGCTGTTGTTGACTCTCTCTCTTTTATGCAACTATTTCGTACAATTTCGTAATAAGAGAATAACAAGAAAAGAAGGAGAGTATATTTTTATACATAAGAGCTGTCTCTACTCTCGGCATACAACAACTAAACTGAAGTTCCGTTTTAGAAGCGCTATGAAATGTGAGATACCGCTTCGTTATCATTACACTCAAGTCTACTCAGACCCGTACTTGTTATACCTGTTTGGGTACCGTCTATGAGTAAAATATATCTGTTTAATCGTTTAGTTAAGATAATTATTGTTAGGTATTTGAAAATATACAGCTGAGTGCAAATTGTTTAAATTGAATTAGAATACTTGATAAAAGAATTATTAATGTTAAATAGAAATACTTGAAATCATTTAAAGTGTGTTGAAACGAAGGACTAATATAAAATAGAACCATTCCTATTAGACAGTTATACTTAACCATTTAACTCTGCGCAAACAAATGGGGTCTAACTCGCTGTAAGATAATTTCCAACAAACTATTCATTGACAAATTATATATATATATATATATATATATATGTATGTGTGTGTGTGTGTGTGTGTGTGTGTGTGTGTGTGTGTGTGTGTGTGTGCATATAAAAACAGAATTAGCATTAAATAATCTTGAAGAGTTGATATGTCATAATATGCCGACAAAACATACGTTGGGGTCCATCTATGGATTATATAGATCCGTTTAAAAATCATTATTATCCAGATGGCAACGTTTGCAAAACCCCTCTAAAGCAAATACACAAAAAAAATGAAAATATGAACGCGATTGCAAAACATCTAGACATGAAATAACCTTAGACAAGCTGACCTATCATTACAACTAGTTTAGCAATCAATCAGGAAAAGCAATGATGATCTAAAATAATGAATGAAAATCTCCAGGTTCAATCCTTTTGAAATGTACCAAGAGACTTTGTTTTGCAGAAGCCCAAATGAAACCTTTTAAAATCATCCTTTATTCTCTTTTTCTCGGTGCCATATTTATTTTGGATTATGTTCTTAAAGTTTGTCTTTATTATTTATGATCCTTGATTATCCTCTTTGTCGTAAATTGTCCTGTCTACAGGGCTTAGAATGTACTGACTATTCGCACTAACTGTAAGAGACCATCAAAAGCGGTTCCCTAGGTATGACACTTATTTGCGATTAGTGGTAAAGCTCTATTTTGGTGTTCTTGAGATTGCAAAGTATCCTTTCATTGCCATTACTCTTATGTTGGATTGGTAGTACTTACTTGGTTGGTTTGTTGGTTAGTTGGTTGGGTTTTTTGGCATATCAACCTTTGTTGGTTATTTAATGCCGAATCCATTTTTGTACAAATGAACAGTTCTATTTCAAACAATTCAGTTTAGCATAAGTAGACAGTTTAGTTCTATTTGGTCCATAGATAGATGCTATCAGCTGCTAGAGTGGATCAGGGAGCGATGGCAATGAAGGAATACACTGCATTCCCCAAAGCTCTAGTATGACTGAAACCTCACCATTAGATTGTTTAGTGTCATATGTAGGACACCCGTTTGTGGGGCGGGTATTACCCCTCTGCAGAGAAGTAGTTGGTGTATTCTACAGCCCCAGCCGACTGGGTAAAGTTTGCAAATTATTTGTATAAGATAGGACTATTTGTTATCATATAAATGCGTGCAAAAATTAAAAAGAATTTAAAAAAAAAACTATTACGAGACAAACAGAGAATGTAACTAAAAATGTACTACTTACATGATTCTCAATCCTCAAGGCATGAAATAACACCGAACAGGTTGGCATACCTAACTTAAAAATCAGATGATTTAATTTTGATTCTGATAACTTATAATTTTCACAACTTTAATCCAAATATATCAGTGGAATATACCAGAATAGAATAATATTACCAACTTTTACCTCAACAATTTCACAAAGCATTAAAAGCAGTAAATTTTTAAAACTTTTTCTTCGATTTCGTTGCTACAAAGGTGTCTTTTGGAAATTATTTTCTAATGTTTGTAAAGAAAAATTGATAATAAGGTAATCTAAGAAGAAGGAGAGATTTATTGAGAAATCAAGTCGACGCTATAGCGTTTCGGTTCTACTGAACCATCATCGGGACTATGAGGGGTTATATTAGTAATGTTAAGTTAACGATGGATGTGTAAAAAATGTTCTAATGTTTATATCCCTTCATGATATCAAAAATCATTGTGCATATAAAAAGTTAAAAGAAACTACTATTTCTATTTACCAAACCCTCCGCTTGGGCAGGATATCATACAAAGTCAAATTTTTAAGCGGAGTTTAACAGGTTTGAATTCAGACTTTTCCTTCTCCTAGACTAGTTGCCTCCCCAAGGCTGAATAAATCAGTCTGTCCTAATATTTACCCATAGCTGGAGGGAGAATAATTGGATTCATACCTTTCCCAAGGGTATTAGTGCTAAGTGAAATGCAATCAGTCTCGTCCAGGATTTGATCTCGTGTCGCCGTGTCCATTTCCTATGACGATAACCATTACACCACGGGCACCTCCATAGAGAAGAAACTACTAATAGCCATATTATTTTACAAATTCGGGCTATTTAAATTCAATGCAGCCTGTGAGATTTTCCCGAAAATCCACAGTGGCCCACAACGAAAGTTAATGTTCACTTCTTGTAAAGATTCTTTATTTGAGATTATTATTAAGATCATTATGCCTGCCGTCGAATGATGGGGGTGGGGATGAATTAAAAAAAAAACGTTTACCATTTCTTTGTTTACTGGCATACCAACCTTTCTAGGTAATTTAATGCCAAAATAATCCTTAGAGAAAAACAAAAGTGGCATTGTTTGATAGATACCGGGTGGGGGGATATGCATAACCCGAATTTGAACTCACTTACAACAATGTTGCAGTCTAACATGTTAGCCACTACCCCACGGTGACCCCACTGTGACTCCGTGGTCCCTTTTTTTTGTACAAACTGATTTAAGATTTGTACAGTAATCTTTTAAGCAGGTGAAAAGAAATGTTCACTCTTTCCAATAAGAAAACGTATAAAACTCAAACATTTTATATTTTTGATATGTTAGTTGAAAGGAAGGTCCAGGATTCGAATTGTGTCAATGGATCCATTTCCTACACCGAGAGCTGTTAAACTCCGAGCATAATCATCTATCATCAATAAATTTGAGAATAGTCATTAGGATTGTTGCACAGACCCTGAGATATTTCTCACGCTCCCACTCTCAGCAACTTCAGTTAATCCAAGTTAGGTTAAGGCCCTACAGTGGGAGCACAATGCAAAACCTTCGACATCCAAATTCTATTTGCTCACCTTACGCTCGTTGATCTAGGCTACGTAATTGATCCATAATACCTGATATTTAACAACCATCCTATTATGATATCTCTTAAAATGTCCCTACCAGTGCGATGAATTCACACATGATTACCGACTTGATTCCCTCTTAGAAGATCGCCATATCTGGGCAGAGTATTGATTCGGTGATGAAATCATGGAACATTTGGTATTTTCTAAGATTCAATTGAAATTGCCTTACTTATGCTGAGGATAGCATGAAAGGGGATATTTTTCTTCCTTGGGTGGTATTCGATGGGTTATTAGATTCTAGCAGAAGTTATCGCAACTACTTATCCAACTGAAGATGAAATTTTTAAAAAGTCAAACAATTTTTATTTCAAAAGGTTTAATTTGATTTTGTTAATATGTTTAACGGCATATCAACTCTTATGGGGGAATAGGAAGATATGTTATTTATCTGTGAATGCAGTATAGGGGTTGGTTTATTGTTGGGTTATATTGGGAAGATTTATGTTTCATTTCTGTTTTTTTTTTTTTTTTCTTACCCCATTCACTTGTTGTTTTTTTTGTCTGTGGGAAGCTGCAAGATAATTAAGTATTGAAGTAGAAAGACAAGGATACTTTTTAACTCAAATCTTTTTTCAGAGTTTAACGACTAGTTTGTGGTGTGAACATGTTCCTGTACCAGTAGAAATAGTCATGTCTCCCAGAGAAGGTACTATTTACCAACCCCTCCGCTCGGGCAGGATATGACACAAGGTCAATTTTTAAGCGGAGTTTAACAGGTTTGAATTCAGAGTTTTCCTTCTCCTAGACTAGTTGCCTAACCATGGCTGAAGAACCTAGTCTGTCCTACTATTTACCCATAGCTGGAGGGAGAATTATTGGATTCATACCTTTCCCAAGGGTATTAGTGCTATGTGAAATGCAATCAGTCTCGTCCAGGATTTGAACTCGTATCGCCGTGTTCATTTCCTACGGCGATAACGACTACACCACGGGCACCTCCAGAGAAGGTGTTTAAATATGTTAGTCATTTTCGGTGGGCTATGAGTTTGAACTTTATGGTATGACAGGCAGGTGTTTTCAGCAGATGCTGCTCCTGGTGGGAGTCAACCTGCCGCTGACCCGTAGCTCAGCAGACACGTGCTCTTCCACTAGCAGCCGAAAGAAAGGAGGTCCATCCAGTCACAGTGGTGAACACTTACTGAAAGAGAATTTCTTTTCAGCGTCAAGCAGCCCCTTTCTTTTTAGCTGTTCTTGCTACCAAACAGACTTCTATATTTTTTAGTGAATCTATTTATCTTTAATTAATCCCTACATTCTTTATGAATTACTTCACGCCGAAATTTAATTCATTAGTAAATTTTTGACTATAATCATGATTATTGATATTTTCTACCTTCTGTTCAAATAATTTCTTACAAATCGAATGATTTATTTATATATTAATATTTGACGATAATGGTCATAACGATTGGTTTGCACAGATATATGGAATCATGTATTCCGATCTTATAATTTAGTCAGAGTTCCTTGGTTAAAAGGGACTATTCCTATCTAATAATTTTGTTTGCATATAGTTATGTTATCAGATTTTCAAATCTAATTCTAATAATTTATAGTAAAGTTGGCGACCGTAGTCGAGGGCTCTCATTTCAATAGCTACTACACCGAGGTGTAAGGAAGGGCGCTACTCATTTCCCTGGATTACTCCACTTTAGCCTTGATACGTACCTGCTGTGTGTTAAGCAAGGAGGTATGAAGTACCATTTTTAAAGTATTTGGTATGACATGACATGGGATTGAACTCAGGTCTCCCGGAGCATCGGCGAACACCCGGCTAATAAAATAACTATTTCCTAATAACAGTTCGTTTGCATACAGTATCAAATATCCCTATCTCATTCTCATAATGTATACTTATGGTTAGAATAAAATGTTTGTTCCTCCACTATTCATATCAATATCCATACCTCTAAAATCAACCGAATTTAGTAAGAGACTTACTGCACTCCACAGAGGCCCTTAGTTGGTTAGATAGGTGGACGGAGAGGCCAAATTCGATCAATCAGCTGGTCACATCAAGCCTTTACTATCATTGATGGGCCCAACCGTATTCTTCAAATTGCTCTTGCAGTAAACGAGTACCCAAGCTTTTTTTTATCTTAAAGGTGCCTAAGAGGGTGGCAGGGGGTCACTTGAACTGTGATAGCAATACAGGATTAATTCAAATTGTATCAAACATGTTTTATCCGATATATAATTTTTTAGTGTTAGATAGCAATACTTGAAACCATTTAACTGTGTGTAAACAAGGATAAAGATAAAAAATAATTTTTAGTGCTAGCTATAATTGAAATCATTTAGCTATGTGCAAAAGAATTAATTATGTTATTGAATGGAATTCTTAGTGTTAGATAGCAATAATTGAATCTGTTTAGTTACCTGGAATGACAATAAACTATATTTGATACTGAGATTGGGAAATGTGGAATAAGTAAAAGTAAACTGGGCGAAAATAGTCGAGGGCAACCTGAAGCCTGCCTTTTCAATAGCTACACCACCGAGGTGTAGGGGAGGGCGATACTCCTTTCCCTGGATTGCACCACTTTACCATTGATTTGTACCTTATAATGCTGAGTGTTAAGCAAAGAGATATCAAGTAGCATTTTTAAAGTCTTTGGTCCGAACCGACCTGGGATTGAACCCCAGCATCCCGGACTATAAGCGAACACTCTACCCACTAGACCAATGAGCCGGTAATGTGGAATACTCCTCATTAACATGACTCTTAAGTTTACTTTGACCTTTTATGTTCATATATATGGGTCAAGTATATCTATCTAATCATATATTAGGGATTATTATAATTATTAGTTATTTAAACCCATATAGCTGAGTTTTATTTATTTCGTATTAGATAAGAATTTTTGATAAATAGAATTACTAATGTTAAATAGTTTGGTTTCTTTAGTTTAATGGCATATCAATTCTTTGTAGGTTATTTAATGCCAAAGCCATTCTCCAAGAAGAACAGTAGTGGTGATATTTAACGCATAGCTGGGAAGATAAGGGGGTTCATACCTTTCCCAAGGGTATTTGTCCGAAAATGAACGTAATAGCGCGACTGGAGTTCGAACTCGCTTACTACGATTCCGCCGTCCATCGCATTAACCAATACACCACGAGGACACACCCTAATGTTAAATAGCAATACTTGAAACTATTTAAATGTGCGTAAAAAAATTAGCTCTAAATCGTTTAAAAATAAAGTAACTTACAAACTGTTCGCTTATAAATCACATACATGGGGCACCTCTGGTGGTGTAATGGTTAGCAAGTTAGACTAGCAAACCTACACGAGTGACTTCGAGTCTCATTGGGTGCCCCATTCATTTGGCCTTGTGCTAAATCGAAGTAAAGACCTTCGTAAATTACTATAAATCACATACATGTGTGTGTGTGTGTGTGTAAAGGATTTGCCTTAAATAACCTTTAAGGATTGATATGCCATTAAACAAAAAAAAATAATAATTGACACGCATAATGCTTGTCAACCATGGCTTTTGAAGTAATCAGCAAGCACCTTACATTTAGCAATATACATGCCGGGAAATTCCTCGAAATGCTTTACGTACTAAATTTCCAAATGTTCACCCGCTTGGTTCCTTCCGTGAAGATAACAGTGGTATTTAGCAATTTAATTGTTTTCTAAGATCTACTCGCGGTTGCCAATCTGAGATTGCTAAGGCTGGTAATGTATCTTTAAGAAATATTCCATCTAAGAAACGTATACAGATTAGGACTATGATATCTACTAGTAAAAAACATCTAAATTGAAATATGCCTAAATCCGTACGTGTCGTAGATCCAGGGATGAGGCTTCTGTTCTCTTGCGCTGGAAGAGTGTCGAGTACACCTTTATTGACATCATTACCTGGAGTAAATATAACAGTCATAATTTCATCTGTGTTTCAAATATATCTTTATGAAATTTGCCAGTATTTGATAGAAATATTTGAAACCATATAAATGAGGGCAAATTTTAAGGATTACATATGATTACTTAAAACCATATAATTTTGTAAAATTTATACATATTTGCTGGAATACATAACTGATAATGATTAAAAAATGAAGAGTTACTTAAAGCCATAAAATTTTCAATATCTAAAAGTTGGAAGAAATTTTGAAACTGTAAATGATAATTACATTTACTAGGAGGTGCCCGTGGGGTAATGGTCGTCGTAGTCGGGAATGGACTCGGCGACAGGAGTTCAAATCCCGGAGGAGAAAGATTGCATTTAACATAGCACAAATACCCTAGGGAAAGGTATGGATCCAGTTATTCCCCCTCCAGCTATGGGTAAATAGTAGGGCAGATTGGGTTCTTCAACCTTGGTGAGGCCATCTCTAGGAGAAGGAAAACTCTGAATTCAAACCTGTTAAACTCCGCTTAAAAATTGACCTTATGTCATATTCTTCCCGAGTGTACGGATTGGCAAATATGATAATTACCTTTACTAACAAGAAAACGTATAAAGTAAAGTTGGGGACCTTTCGCCAAGGTTGACGCGAAGGCTCCTTTTCCAATATTTACTACAACGAGGTGAAGTGGAAGGATTGCTCTACTCGAACCCTTCATTTGCATTGTATAGTGCTGAGTGTTAAGAAAGAGAGCACCAAGTGCCATGTTTTTAGTCATTGAACTCCGGTCTCCAGGGATATTGGCGAACATTTTACCCCCTAGATCAATGGGCCAGAAAATATGATTGAAAAATGATCGCCTTTGGCATTAAATAACCAAACAAGTGTTGACATGTCCCACCACCAAAAAGAATCACAGCCAACCAAATGCAGGGTGGAAAGATAAAATTGTCATCCTAAAAATCCCACTACAGCTTTATTTTAAAACCTTTATTGAAAAAATCAATTCAGTTAACTTGATTATGTAGTTGAGCTGATATCTACTGGGTGGAAAGATAAAATTGTCGTCCTAAAGAAAACAACACTACAGCTTTATTTTAAAACTTTTATTGAAAAAACCACTTCAGGTAACTTGATTATACAGTTGAGCTGATATCTACTGGGTGGAAAGATAAAATTGTCGTCCTAAAAAAACCCACTACAGCTTTATTTTAAAACCTTTATTGAAAAAATCAATTCAGGTAACTTGATCATGTAGTAGAGACGACATCTATTCAATGTAGCCGCCTTCAAGCTCAATCACCGCCTCGATACAGATCCGGAACTGGGAGCATACATTTTCCACAAGCGCCGGCGGGAGCTCGGTGAATATTCAGCGGATGGCGGCGATCAGGCTGGCTTTGGTGTTGTGGGAGGTCATGTTGGTGATGTTCTCGACGTATGACCAAACGAAGTAGTCCAGCGGGTTCAGGTCAGGGCAGGAGAGGGGCAGTGAGAGAAGGGTACAAAGTCGTAGCACTCCTTCTGAAGCCAAGCCTGGGTCTCTTTGGACTTGTGGGCCGGTGCCGAATCCTGCTGCCACACCCAGGGTCTGCCACTGGCCACCTGATTGCACCAGAGGATCACCAAGCCCTTCAACATATCCAGGTACTCTTTGGTGTTGACTTTCAAGCCGACTTCGAAGATGTGAGGTGGCATGATGTGGCCCTCACTTGAAACCACACTAAAGACCATAACCGTAGCCGCAACTTTGTTTCATCACCCTGGGCATGTCCCTATCATTCGTGGCTATTCAGATTTCCATTTTGAGGGTGCTGGCAATGCTCCCGTTGTCATAACTTGGATCGGTTGAGAGCATTAGTTGTAGAGCGGTTCATCTCCGATCTCGCTCGTTGAACATTGTGTCACTTTCAGACATGATAGAAGGCTCCTATCGCTCTTAGGATTTGTACACAACTGGCCAACTACTAGATGGTCTGCAACAAAAAAGAAAACCGGTTTTCATTTGACGGAAATGGAATCATGTCGTCTTTTCTCGGGTGACAATTTTATCGTTCCAACCTATATATATATATATATAAAGCTAGATATACATTGCTTATCATGTAAGGATTTAAATTTATTTCAGTGTATGATTTATTTTCGTTATATCATGAGACACTTCGGGAAAGAGTGAATTTAAATCTGCTGCAACGAATTCCTGAATCGCGTAAGCAGACATTAGCTTTGAAAAATCTGAACCACTGATAAGCAAAATTCAATTTGTTGTAATCTTTTTTCCCAATAAAATTATATTACACTTTCGACGAAATTTGTAGTGTTTCGACAACGAATAAAGTAAGCAGGTACGTAGGGCTTTCAGTTTTTGCTTACTTAAAGAAAGAAAAACTTGCGCAAATAAGAAAGTTTTTTTCTCGATATTTTCTCAGCAGTGAATATTTAATTTTTTCTTTCCGTTAAATTAATCAATAATTATCATGGTTCCACCATGATGAGAATGATCAGAATAATTTAATTAGAGAAACACAATTTATAATAAATCAATAGTATAAGTTTTGTTTGATTTTAATATTTTTCTTTTAAAGATAGACACAGAGGATAATAACTGCAAAAATACGTATCAAAAATTCATAAAAAGAATTCATTTTCGTCTAAGATCATAAGAGAGTTAAATGTTTACCCTTCAAAAACACTTGTAGAGACAACTCTCAATGTCAAAAGAGACAGGAGGAGGAACCATAACCTTATACATAAACTTATGCCTTAAAAGGTTTTCCTTGGGGAGGTTCAGCATATGTGGCGAGGCTTGGGTAAGAATGCTCGAAAACAGTCTATATCTCTCAAGGTTTTGTTTGAGATCAGAGTTTACTTCTCCTAATCAGTTGCTATATAAGGACTAAAGGGTCAGTCTGACCTACTGCTTAGCCATAACTGGAGGGAAAATAGCTGAAATCTCGACTCGCCCAGTAGTATTAGAGCTATGTAAAATGAAAACGGCCTCGTTCAGGTTTTGAACTTGCGTAACTGATTTTTGGCATAGTTTTTGCTTACACACAGTTAAATGTCATAACAGTTCTATTTGAAATGATTCACTTTAGCATAAATACGCCGTTTAAATATCAAAACAATTCTATTTCAAACAATTTAGTTTAGCGTATGTACACAGCTTTAATGTCAAAAAGCAGTTCTATTTTAAACACTTTAGTTTAACATAAGTATTCAGTTTCGATGTCAAAACAGTTCTATTTCAAACAATTCAGTTTAGCAAAAGTACACACATTAGTTCTATTCGACTCATAGATAAGTCCCTTTCGGGTGCTTCTATTACGGGCCAGAGTACACCTGCAAGTGACGACAATAAAGGGGTACTCCGCATTCCCCAAAGGCCCAGCATTACTGGAACCTCACCTTTGGATTGTTTAGTGACATATCCAGGACACTTGTTAACGGGGGGAGGGGGTTATCACTCAGCAGGGATGCAGTTAGTGTTTTCTACAGTCCTATCCAACTGGGCAACTGCGTAGCTCAATCCATTTCCTTTGACAATAACCGTCATGCCATAATCGCCATCAATTGTGAGTTTACTTTTTTTCCAAAATTTGATTCTCTGATTTTTTTCTGGTCTGTGCTAAACACATCTAAGTATAGTAAATTGCCAAAACATGGTGATGTTATCCAACTATTGAAATTGTGAATTTCAAAAATGCTATCTAGACTTTAGATCAACCCTGTACATTTCAATTAAAATGCTTATATAATAACTCCTCGTTTACCAGTAGATTCTTCTTCACTGGTCATAAACAACGAATATCTCTTACATATGACGCTGCAACCGAGCCAGTCTGTCCCGCAATCAATGACGAAGCGGGCTTTATACCCAGAGGGGAGGTATCGGTTCTTCTAAGAAACTTCTCAATGTCAAGCACCGATTCGAGGCCGAATGGTTACTGGCTTCGGTTGGGCCACCTACAGCTGGGCGATGACCTCATTGACAAGCAATGCATAGCACTTGACTCTCGGGTCTAGTTTAAACTAGGAACAGGCATACGTGCCAGACTCACATAATATATCGAGTGAGTCCAAGCCCAGCTCATCTGGCTCACATTGCACAAAGTGAGCCGAGGAGCAGCTTACGTTTAACAAGGGTCGAATTTTGGAGCGTGTCTGACCTCTCCTTCTCAAAATCCCCACTATAAAAAGACCTCGTGTCAAGTCCAGTCTGATGGTAGTCAAAGACAAATTGAACCTAAACAGTGACGACGGCGCAAGCAGTCAGCATGGCCTACCCTCGTTTTGATCTTCGTTTCCCGAAGCCAATTAATCAAACACACACACACACACACACACACACACACACACACATATATATATATATATATATTAAATATTAAAATGTGTGCATACATATATATCTAAAGATATGCATATATATTATGTGTGTGTGTATGTGCGTGTGTATTTTGGCCAAATTTATTTCTTTGTTATTTTAAGTATATCTCTACCTACATTCTTTGTTCGGCTTGCCAATGGGTGAAGTAAAACAACACGTTGTCTTGACTACCAAGTCGGTCAAGCGGAAGGACTAACTTCCTGTTGCCTCGTTCTGGTTTCCATGTCATTCGTGACGTTAATAAATGACGGTAACTTTTACCACAGTAATCGATCGTCTCATTTTCCAGACAACGCACAGTCAGTTATGCTTTGAAAGCAATTTTTTTGCTGTTGTTTTGTTTTCTCATATTTTTATCTCTAACAAATATATATATATATATATATATATATATATATATATATATATATATATATATATATACATATATATATATATATATATATATATATATATATTCACATGTTAAATATATGGATTAAATATTAAGTGTCAAATGCCTTTTTGGTCAAACTTTTATTTCATATCCTGATAAAAAGATAGTTTATGAATACAAATGTTCTTGTTATTCCAAAGTCGTACGTTTAACCTCGGACATTGCAATAATTATTCTGCTTTTTGTCTATCTATCTATCTGTAAATAAAAAATATACATATATTATTGCGTTAATATTGACGTGCCATTTATATCTGTCTATGTATGTTCAATAATTGTGTATGATTTTTTTCTCTTTTGGACAGAATGTATTCATCATTCTCTCTATCTACTGATCAAGGCAGAAAAATATTTTTTTTGTGTTTATATTAAACTGTCATTGATATATGCCAGTGTAAGTTTGATATTAATGTATTTTATTGTTTACTATTTGAACATCCTATTTACCAACCCCTCCGCTCGGGCAGGATATGACACAAGGTCAATTTTTTAAGCAGGGTTTAACAGGTTTGAATTCAGAGTTTTTCCTTCTCCTAGACTAGTTGCCTAACCAAGGCTAAAGAACCTAGTCTGTCCTACTATTTACCCATTGCTGGAGGGAGAATAATTGGATTCATACCTTTCCCAAGGGTATTAGTGCTATGTGAAATGCAATGAGTTTCGTCCAGGATTTGAACTCGTGTCGCTGTGTTCATTTCCTACGACGATAATAATTACACCACGGGCACTATTTGAACATAAATTATCTACCAATCTACCAATCTTATTTCTCTTCATATTTATCTGTCACTCTCTTTTAATACACACACACATATATAGTCATCCACAGAAAGATCTGTTTTGTTCAGTCAGAACTCATCAGTGTTGCTAGACAGCATCTTCACGTAGCTGGGATCGAAACCTGGTTGACTCAAACGTCAATTCAAGCTTCTAACCATTCAGCCACGAGGAGATATTAGCTGCAAAGTAAATTTTAAACGATTACGAATCACAATTACTATTGTTTACATACATCCGTTCAACGGTAGACGAGACCTCAATTCAAACGAAGAGGCTTGCAATAGCCGCCAATGGCAACACGATTACTTCTTCGCCAGAGAACTCAACCCCACGGGGGTAGGGGAGTATATATATCTCTATAGTCATCCACACACGCACACACACACACACACACACACATATATATATATATATATATAACACCTAGGAAAGGTGTAGAATGCTATTGACAGGCAATTGATCAAATGGAAATCTGATCTATCTGATAGAATAAAACAGGATTTCTTCAAAGCTATAGTTTTGTCCATACATTATATATATATATATATATATATATATATATAAACATAGACGCTAACAAAAAGCATTGGGAAAAAAGGGATGCTCATGAATGATGCGTAATGTCTTTAACCTTTGAATAGTAACCAGTCTACAAGAAAGAAATTTCAAACCTATCAAACTCCGCTGAAAAAGTGACCTTGTGTCGCATCCGCGTCTTTCGAAACGGTTAGGTTAACACATATATATATATATATATATATATATATATATATATATATATATACGTGGTACCTTCAATAAGTTCCCAGACATTTTTTTGTACAGGCATTTGAAATTGTCATCGACTCTTGAAAATTGTTATGTTATTTCTACTCATCTTATGCTATGACTGACCAATATTTATGATTTTAGGTTCAAAGGAATAGCTACAACAGGAATTGGAATACACCCGACTAAAGTCTGATTGTCAGCGCTGGTGAATTTCAAAAATGCTATTTAGACTTTAGAAGAACGATATGCAAAAAAAAAAAAATGCGACAGAAACGTATCGAATGCTTCAGACTGCTTTTCTACCATCTTGCATGAATCAAGCATCAGTTTTTGAATGGCATACGAGATTCAAAAAAGGCAGGGAGTCTGTGAGGGATGATGAGAGGTGTGGGAGGAGTAAGGAAGTCAATACACCAGAGCTGATTGACCAAAGGGTGAGGGTTAGGGTTACTATGTTGAGGTTTTAAGGAAGTTCAAGAAGAGATTCCATCGGAAAGAGGCCAGCACTCCTCAGTGGCATTTCCACCACGATAATACACCAGTCCACAACTCCATCCTTGTCACAGACTATTTGATCAAGATGGGCATCAAGACAGTTTGACACTCTCTCTATAGTCCTGAGCTTGCTCCCTGTGACTATTAGTTATTCCCTAAGCTCAGCGGCTGACGTTATGAGACAACTGAGGGGATGAAAGAGGCTGTGACGAAGGTCATTGGCACGTTCATACAAGAGGACTTCCATGGGGCCTTCCAGAAATTTTTGGGACGGTACAAGTGCATTGCAACCGGAGGAGATTACTTCGGAGGGGACTTGAGTTTCATGCGTGTACTATCAATAAAAGTGGCCATACGAAAAAAGTCTGGAAACTTATTTAATGATCCTTGTATATATATATATATATATATATATATATATATATATATATATATATATATATATTTATTGGTTCTACATGTTGAGTTTTCATGTATTCTTAATCCTCAATGAATTATACATCGATAGCCGTTGGCATTAAGCCCTGAAATTCGATACTTCTAACCCTTGGAGTATATATATATATATATATATATCATTGCGAAGAGTAAGAAAATCATATTTTTTATTAAAATGATAAAAAAAACGAATGGGTGGCATCCGGTGCGTTTTTAACAAAACACCGGAATAGCTTAAAAGGTAAAGTTTTAGATATGAGAGTGTGTGCATGTGTGTGGGGTGGGGGATTTTAACTCGGTGATCGGTCGAATTAAATTTCTTTCAATGTCTTCCGCTTTTAAAAGTCTTATGTTTTTCTTTCAAAAAGTATCTAGACTGTTTTATGATTTTTGATAAAATATGGCGCTAACTCACGTTGACGTCAAGATAGCAGTCTAAACGTTATGACACCATTTAACCTCAAAAGGTGTCATGATAACTTTGGCGTCATATTCCAGAAATATGTTTGCTTAACTCTCGAAGATTGAACAGTGCTGAATTTGCAGTTCATCATCGTCAAGTCACAGTGCTTGCATGGATTTACCCACCTCTCTCTCTCTCTCTCTCTCTCTTCTCTCTCTCTCTCCATCCGTCCTTGTCATCAATCACTCCATGTAGGTTTTCTAAACTACATCCTGTGTCCGTGCAGAACTGTTGTAGGTAAGTTTTTGCTGGTCAGCCGGGGGTGTCCTCATGGTGTAATGGTTAAAGCGATGGACTGTGGAATCGTAGTAAGCAAGTTCGTACTCCAGTCAAGCTATTACGTTCACTTTCGGGCAAATACCTTTGGGAAAGGTATGAACCCCCTTATCCTCCTAGCTATGGGTTAAATAGCACCACAACTATTCTTCTAGGAGAATAGCTTTGGCATTAAATAACCTACAAAGGTTGATATGCCTCAAACAAAGAAACCAAACCAAACCAAGCTGGTCAGCCAACGTAGGCACGACCATATAAATGGACCCATAGGAGAACATCACTTATGAGTTCGTCCTTGCATCTCCAGATATTTCATGCATGTCTCACTCGTCTGATTTGGGTAGGTTCTGAGATAGGAGATAAGATGCCGTACAGCTGTTGTTATTCCATATAGCTTATAGCATTCTCGTGGAATTCCCGTCTATCTTTTTTCATAGTGCGTTTTGTCAGCGCGCATTTGGTGCATCCATACCGTAGTACAGACACCGTCACTGCTTGGAAGAAATCCTGTTTAGTTTATCGGTTAGATCAGACTTCCATATGATCGATAGCCTATCGATAGCAGTCCATGCTTTCGCTTGGCACAGATCACTTTCAATTGATGAGACGCTGCTACCGTGGTACGTGAACTTGTCACCAAATTTCTGAGGACCACCATTTTGAGAGGAGATGGTTACTTCCCGATCAAGACACATGAACTTCGTTCTGTTTGGGTTCACGTGGAGGCCAATGCCTCCTGCTGCCTGCTACCTGCTACCTGCTTCGGGCTATGCAGCAGGGATTCGGCTTGGGTAGGTGTATTAGCAAGAAGCGCTATATTATCTGCAGAGTCAGCATCCGTTATATTTTCTGCGGAATATTTTGTTTTTCTCACCTTTTTTTTTTAAATTACGGCGCACAGGTAGACTTTAAAATCTGAACGCTCCCCGCCAGCAAAACGAGGGGTCAACTTATACGACAGGGTTAAAATCCAAATGATTACCACAGAGTTGTTAAGCAGTAGAACTGTAATAATTTGCAAAGCATTTTGCTCAGATGTGGTACAAGGCCTTATGAATGGGGGACCCAATGGAAGCAATGGAACAGTTATCCTATCAATTGATATAAACCATTCACTGTACATAACTAAACTTAAACTGTATGAAGATTTTGACTCAGGAACACTCAGAAATTAATATGAAATACACCCTGGCTGTAAGCACAAATCGGAACGTCACAGCACCCTGGCGGACAGCCAGATAACTACAATGATGTCTATGTTCAGAATTTTATGTTAGTACTATAGATCATAAATTCATATGAATATAAGCAATAAAGTGTCAGATTTTTTGCGTTTCATATATTCTAAAACTATCTCGCTGTATATTTGAAGGTCACTTAAATAACAGGCATTGATCTAACCAAAAAGGTTAAGCAAAAAATTTTGAAGCCAACTTATATGCCAGATGGACATGTAATCGGAAATTTACTGTATCAATCAAATGCATTTTCCATCATAATTTTTACTAAGTAAAATTATTACTTTCCTTTCCCCCCCCCAAAAAAAACACTTTTTCAGACTGATATTCTTTTCGAAGAGTATAAATATATAATACCAGGTGAACACGTATTCACACACACACACACACACACACACACACACACACACACACCAGCACAGTCGATTGGGGTCTAGAAGAGGGGTAAGACATCTAACCACGTGTGTCCCAGATATGACAGTAAGCAATCTGATGGTGAGGCTCAAATCATGGATCTTTGAAGAATGTGGATGACCTCTTCATTGTCACAGCTTCAAAGTCCACTTTCTCTCAGCTTAGTAGTACCTGTTAGAGTCAAATCTATGGGTCAAATAAAACTGTTTAATCATTTAACTCTGCGCAAACAAATGACTGATATTAGATTGAATGTGACATAACAATACTTGAAACCATTTAACTGTGTGTAAAAATGATTGATAATAGGATTAGTCATGTTGAATAGGAATACTTGAAACCATTCCAGGATCTCCAGATAACTGAGCTCGGGCTTGCTTTAAATGTTACCTACAAACTATTTTTATACGTATCATATATATATTTATATATATAAGCACGATTTAGTAGTACGTCATAAAACCAACCAACCAACCAACCACTCACATATATATCCTCGAATATCCACACACATAAATGAATACCGTTGCATACATTTGTTTTTTACGGTTAATGCGTTTGTATTCATGTGTATGTGTGCATGCATATTCATACATGAGCATGTATGTTTTGATGAGGATATATATATATATATATATATATATATATATATATATATATATATATATATATGTAAATTTCTATGCATTTAAGTATACATATATGCTTGTATGTGTGTATGCCTATGTCTATGTGAGAAAGTATGAATGCATTAATATATTTATATATATATATATATATATGTGTGTGTGTGTGTGTGTGTGTGTGTGTGTGTGTGTGTATGAATCAATGGCTCTATGAATGTCTTTTAATATGTTTGCCCCCCCCCACACACACACATATATATATATATATATATAAATGCTTCCACAATTTCAAGTCTGATTTGGATTAAAATTCAAGATATCTCATTGATATTTTTGATGATGGTCGAGTTTCCATTTCCGTGCCGTGAGCAACTCGAATTCCGAGTGCCAATGGTCAAATTCTACGCTACCTTCCTTTGCCTGTCTGTGCTTGGAACCTGCTGGGAAATAGATATGCAGATTTTATTTTATTTTATTTTGAAAAAAGATTTCTACATTTAGAATCACAAACATCTCTATGTTTGTGTGCTCCACCATAAGGCATTAACATCAATAGATTCTGCTTTCTTTTTGACTGATGTTATTTGCTTACAATGCGAATATGAATACCGAAAGAGAAAGGTAACAAAAACCTAGTTAATACATATAAACAGCGTCTTTTAGAGATGTGTACTACATAACGGATTACTCACAAACTATGTTTAAGGATAATCATTAAATACGATTATTAATGGAGGAACTATTTACCAACCCCTCCGCTCGGGCAGGATATGACACAGGGTCAATTTTTAAGCGGATTTTAACAGGTTTGAATTCAGAGTTTTCCTTCTCCTAGACTAGTTGCCTAACCAAGGCTGAAGAACCTAGTCTGTCCCACTATTTACCCATAGCTGGAGGGAGAATAATTGGATTCATACCTTCCCCAAGGGTATTAGTGCTATGTGAAATGCAATCAGTCTCGTCCAGGATTTGAACTCGTGTCGATTATTAATGGAGGTACCCGTGGTTATCATCGTAGGAAATGGACACGGTGACACGAGTTCAAATCCTGGACGAGACTGATTGCATTTCACATAGCACTAATAACCTTGGGAAAGGTATGAATCCAATTATTCTCCCTCCAGCTAAGGGTAAATAGTAGGGCAGACTGGGTTCTTCAGCCTTGGTGAGGCAACTAATCAAGGAGAATTAAAACCTGTTAAACTCCACCCAGAGAAATTGACTTTGTGTCCTATCCTGCCCGAGTGGAGGGGTTGTTCAATAGGATTAAATACGATTATTATTTCAGAATAATGCCTGATTATTCATTTCGTCTAATCATTATGCCTAAGTAAAGTTGGCGACGGTAGTCGAGGGTGATCCAAAGGCTCCCCTTTCAATAGCTACAGCACCAAGGTGTAGTCGAGGGCGCTACTCCATTCACTGAATTTTTTCCACGATACCCTTGATCACTCCCTTATAATGCTGAGTGTTAAGAAAGGCAACATCAAGAACCATTTTTTAAAATCTTTGGTATGACTTGACCTGGGACCAGCTCATTGGCCTTGTGGGTAGAGTGTTCACCAATGGTCCAGGAGACCAAGGTTCAATCCCAGGTCGCGTCATACCAAAGACTTCAAAAATGGTACTTGATACCTCCTTGCTTAACACTCAGCGATATAAGGTACGTATCAAGGGTAAAGTGGGGTAATCAAGGGAAAGGAGTAGTGCCCTCCCTACACCTTGGTGTAGTAGCTATTGAAAAGGGAGCCTTCTGGTCACCCTTGACTAAAGGGAGACAACTTTGCTTATAATTCATTTAGTCGAAATAATATCGGTTGGAACTTACTGATTCGAAGCCGATGAATATGTCGATCTTGAAATGAGAGATGTGACACAGTAAAGGTAAAGATGACAAATCAAATGAATTAATTAAAGCCAACATATTATTTTAGCAATAAATACAAGAGAAATTTGTGATAAAAGTTCTCGTTTACGTCAAAATTGAAAACTCAACTGTCTAAATGTTTTTAGTAAGTGTAGATCATATTTACCAACCCCTCCGCTCAGGCTGGATATGACACAAGGTCGTTTTTTAAGCGTAGTTTAAGAGGGTTGAATTCAGAGTTTTCCTTCTCCTAGACTAGTTGCCTCACTAAGGCTGAAAAACCCAGTCCGTCCTATTATTTACCCATAGCTGGAGGGAGAATAATTGGTTTCATACATTTCCCAAGGGTATTAGTGATATGTGAAATGCAATCAGTCTCGTCCAGGATTTGATCTCGTGTCGCCGTGTCCATTTCCTGAAACGATAACCATTACACCACCTTTTACTGAGTGCAGTTGATCTTGAACAAATTATTGGTGTAGTTATGTGACTGAATAATCGGCAGAATGCCAGAGAGGTGGAGGTGTCAGATGGCAGAGGTAGAGCAATCAACGTCTAGATGGTTGATTTAGTAGTTAACCAGAGTTGGATCAAAGTAAGGTTTGAAGGAGTTGAAGTTATCGTTGGTCTGAACGATGTTTTTTCGCTCGGGAGATTGACTGTTCAGAAGCCGGGTAATATGGCCATAGATATTTGACGTTCACAGCTCGTGGCTGGAAAAAGGATTTGATGGCATCTGGAATAGCTAAAAGAAGGTAGGAGGCAGGAACTTGGAGAGATGTCCCACTCTTATTCTTTTCGCTGCTGACCGAGCAAGTCCACTGGTTAGTCTGGATTTTTAGGTCGCTATTTATACTGAGATAGTGTTTCAATAACTCAACTTTTTCTTTTGCTTAAGATCTGGTTTCCAAGAAAGTACGAGTTGCTTCGTGGCAACAATTATGAAATATCATTCGTAGGTGAAATTGATGTTATTTTGTTTGTGTTTTTAGAATATTAACTGAGTACATATTGGGCGATAACTATTTTTTCTTAAATAGGGAAATATTCAGGCTTTCTAAATGCTGTGGCAGCTAACTTTGAAGTCGCAGTCAAGCCCGTTAGACCTTACGCTAAGGTAACTTAAGGGTCCGGAAGAAAGACACGATCTCGGGTTTACGTAGAACAAAGTATATAAACGAAAGTATAATACAACAGAGGTAAAAAGGTGTTAAACGTCAGTCTGGCTGCCTGCCTGCCTGCCAAACTGTTAGACTGTGAAAAACTCACCTCCGAGATGAATATTCTCCTGATATTTATACCAACAGGAAGAGTTCATTTCAGTCCACAGGTTGGGTACCATTACACTAAAACATGCCTTAAACAAGCTAGATTAGATTATTCAAAATAATGGTATAATTTTCCCAAGTTAGACAGAGGATAATGTTGGGAAATAAGGCTCTATAGAAGAAACGAGTACTATGGCAAAAATCAGAATTAATACTAAGTTTCCCTTGCTCGTGATTTTATGACGACCTTTATTCTTCCAGGTATGGATTTCACTAAATTAAAGCAATAGTTTGTATCAAATTGGTTCCAATTTTCCTAAATGGTAGTTTATAGATTTTTGGCGGACAGAGTCCACTTATGAATCTTTTTTAAAATTTCAAACAGATTATTCTAATTTAGATAACGCCCATCCATTCCTAGAACTAGATCTTGATATTAATGATCTAATCCCAACCAAAGGTGACACTAATAAAACGCAAGGCATATCAAAGAATAAACTCAAAGATAAAACATCTACCTTCCAAGAGATGATATCTAAGATACAACTCTACACAGCATGTGATTGTTAGGCTCCATTTCCGAACAGTTCTGTGTGTGTGTGTGTGTGTGTGTGTGTGTGTGTGTGTGTGTGTGTGTGTGTGTAGAGTAAATCATTTATTGATATTATTTCCTTCTTCACTCTGACTTGGATTGGTGATATCTGGTATGGTCCCTACATATCAAATAGATCTGTTCGAAAATCATCAGTACTAGATAGGAATACATAAAACCATAGACACATGAAAACAAATGATAATTATCAAATATCTCTCGCCACCTCTTGCTATCGTCAATCGCACCCGAGAGGTCTTCAAGGCTATATTCCGTATCGGCACAGATCTGTTGTGTATAGGTTCTTTTGGTCACCCTATCTTTGCTCGTCCATGTGAAGGGATCCACTGGAGTATATCACTTATGAGTTCATCCTAACTTCTCCAGCAGTCTCCCGTATGTCTGGTTCGTCTAGCTTGGATAATTTTCGTGATGGGTGGTAAGTGACCGCACAGTTGTTGTTTTGTGGGGTGTTACCTCCAGGACTTGTTTAATACAGCTCGCAGTATTTTTCAGTAATTGCCGTCAAGCTTTTTCTCCGTACGTTTAGTTAGCATCCATGTGGTGCATCTATATAGCAGTATCGACATGACAGTTGCTTGGTAAAAACTGCATTTTATTTAATCGGTCAGGTTTGATTTCCATATGACCTATAGCCTATAGATAGCTGTCCATGCTTTTGCTAGTACTGTGTTGATGTCTTTCTCGGTTGATAAGACACTGCTTCCGAGGTAGACGAACATGTACACTATTCTCAAAGACCCACGTTTTAGTATGGAGATGTCGCCTCATTGATTAAAGCACATGTATTCTGTCTTGTCTGCGTTGACATGGAGGCCTATGCCACCATCTGCTCTTTCCAGATTATGTAGCAGGGTTTGTGTATTAATTATTAATATTAGATATGTATTCTTGTAAACATACAATTTTGTGCAAAATATTTGTATTAGATTGGAATACATGATTTTTCACCGAAGGCAAACAGCTAATTATTGATAAATAAAATAATGCATTTCAAAATTAGATAAATATATTACAGAGTTATGAAAATATAGTTATCATATTTACCAACCCCTCCGCTCAGGCAGGATATGACACATGGTCAATTTTTAAGCGGAGTTTAACAGGTTTTGAATTCAGAGTTTTCCTTCTCCAAGATTAGTGGCCTCAACAAGGCTGAAGAACCTAGTCTGCCGTACTATTTTACCCATAGCTGGAGGGAGAATAATTGGATTCATACCTTTCCCAAGAGTATTAGTGCTATGTGAAATGCAATCAGTCTTGTCCTGGATTTGAACTCGTGTCGCCGAGTCCATTTCCTACGACGATAACCATTACACCACAGGCACCTCCCGTGAAAATGTAGTTATGATTGTAATTAAAATTTACAAACTGGTAAAATGTAGAAGTTGATTTGCCGCTAAAGAAATGAACCAAAACAAACATAAGTAAAGGTGTTTTTTTTAATAAAAAAATCACTTTGGAGAGGAAAACCAGAAAATATTCTACTATCCTTCTCACAAACAGTCAGGATAATGCATTGTTTACAGATAATGGAAATTGAGAAGAATCATAAATATACACGTCCTGAAGAGAAATGTTAATGAGAGACAAAAAAGAAGAAGAAGGAAAAATAATTTGGTTTTCGTTTCGTTTTATGGAATATCAATCGTTATAGACTATTGAGTGCCAAATCTATTTTTATAACAGTTCTATTTCAAACAATTCACTTTAGCATAAGTACACAGTTTAGATATAAAAAAAACAACAATTTAGTTTAGCATAATTAAACAGTTTGAATATCAAAAACAGTTCTATTTCAAACACTTCAGTTTAGCATAAGTACACAGTAATGTTCTGTTTTACTCATATCAGGTGCTACCGCTCCAGGCCAGAATTAGCCTTGGAGCGAAGGCAATAAATGAGTACTCCACATATACCAAAGCTCCAGCGTTACTTGAACCTCACGATGGGATTGTTTTGTATCTTATCAGGATATTCATTGGGGGAGTCTTACCTTTCTTCAGAGTTGCAGTCGGTGTATTCTGCAGCCCCAACAGACTAGGCCACGAAGAAATAGCGATATAAACGAAAACCAAATATTTCATATCAAACATCATGAAGCGGATTAGCATCCAGCCCATGAATATAAATTGAAATAAAATTGTGTCTGGT
The DNA here is from genome assembly GCA_963585895.1 of Sepioteuthis lessoniana. Taxonomy (NCBI): domain Eukaryota; kingdom Metazoa; phylum Mollusca; class Cephalopoda; order Myopsida; family Loliginidae; genus Sepioteuthis; species Sepioteuthis lessoniana. Next base: position 73,075 of record CAUZXS010002748.1, read on the forward strand.
TTTTGCCCAGATATTTGTGTACGTGTTCGGTACTGTTCTTAGTTTGATAGCATATCCACTTTCGTGAGTGATTTTTTTACCACAATCTTTTTTAACTTTCCTAGGATATGATTGGTTTCTTTCTTTAATGGCATATCAAATTTCTTTGGTTATTTAATGCCCAAGCCAGTGGTAGTGGTACTAATTAATCCATAGCTGGGAGGATATGGGTGTTCATACCCATCCCAAGGGTATCTGTTCGAAAGTAAACGTAATAAGGCAACTAGAGTTCGAGATCACTTACTACGAGTACGTAGGCCATCGCTTTAACCATTACACCACAATGACACCTCTTGTCTTCGTAGTATTTGTCCGAAAGTGTATGTAATAGCGTGACTGGAATTTGAACTCGCTTACTTCGAGTTTGCAAGTCAGCACTTTAGTCATTACGCAAGAGGTGCTCCCAGTGTTGATGTATAAATTTATTCACAGGTTATTATTAAATATGTCCATGCTTTCGTTAACCTCGTGTCGATGTCCTTTTCGGTTGATGCGACGCTACTTCCTAGGTAAGTGAATTTGTCTACTAGTTTAAGAGGGGTTCCGTCTAGAGTGGAGATGTCACCCGTTTGATTATAGCACATATATTCCCTTTTGTGTGCATTGATATAGAGGCCTATGCCAGCGGCTGCTCGTTCCAAACTATGCAGTAGTGTTTCGGCTTGGTTGGGTGTATTTGCCAGTATCGCTATGTCATCGGCGTAGTCGGCGTCGGTAATTGTTTTTACGGGGTACCTTCTGCTTCTTTTCTTTGTCAGCTCGAAGCCGTTCTCTGTGATTTTGTCAATCGATGTTCTAACTACGTAGTCTAGACGACCAGCACGAACATACATTCAGCAAGTATGTGAGGATGCGGGATGTTGTCCAGAAGACCTGCCTGAGGCGATGAATGATAGGGAAAAGTGGCGAGAGAGGGTCAGGGATATTCATGCTACCAGCACGACATGATGATGATGATTATTAAACATTGCCACATTGAAATTGAGCATCAGTTAATTGTGGCCACTAGATTTTTACTTTTTATTTTTAATTAAATTGAAAAAAAAAAAGAAAAAATGTGACGGAAATAAAAGATAAGATAAAATAAAATTTACTTAATCATTTTTACGGAATTACAGCACAGAATAATCCGAATAAACATGAACTTGAAAAGGGGACTGAAAATAATAAGTAAAAGAAAAAATAAGAAAATAAAACGCAATGTGAAGGAAAATTAATGAAAACTGCTATAAAAGAAAAAGAGAAAATGAAAGAGAAAAGAATTAAAGAAAGTTGGGAAAGATTAAACAGAATTGAAGTAAATTATATTTTTAAAATGTAACAGTGAAAGTGAAAACAGGGGAAATAACAAAAGAAGAAGAAAAAAGAAAATAAAGAAAATTATAAGGAGTTAAAATTTTAAATACAGTGAGGAAATAAGGAAAGAAATATTATCCATGAAAAAGAAAGAAAGAAAGAAAGAAAGATAGAAAGAAAGAAAGAAAGAAATCAATGTTAAGACGAAGGTAGGAAGAAGAAAGAAAGAAAGAAAGAAAGAAAGAAAGAAAGAAAGAAAGAAAGAAAGAACAATTCTAATAAAACTAGAGATGGAATAAAATATATGAAGTACATTGTCCTGAAAGAAAGAAAGAAAGAAAGAAAGAAAGAAAGAAAGAAAGAAAGAAAGAAAGAAATCAATGTTAAGACGAAGGTAGGAAGAAGAAAGAAAGAAAGAAAGAAAGAAAGAAAGAAAGAAAGAAAGAACAATTCTAATAAAACTAGAGATGGAATAAAATATATGAAGTACATTGTCCTGAAAGAAAGAAAGAAAGAAAGAAAGAAAGAAAGAAAGAAATCAAAGTTAAGACGAAGGTAGGAAGAAGAAAGAAAGGACAAAAGAAAGAAAGAAAGAAATCAAAGTTGAGACGAAGGTATGAAGAAGAAAGAAAGGAACAAAAGAAAGAAAGAACAATCCTGATAGAACTAGAGATGGAATAAACTATATGATGTACATTGTCAAGAAAGAAAGAAAGAAAGAAAGAAAGAAAGAAAGAAAAGTTAAGACGAAAGCAGGAAAAAGAAAGAAAGGAAGAAAAGAAAGAAAGCAAACAAATGCAATTAGAAGAAACACAACGTTGGTGATAGAAAAATTTAAGAACAGGGAAGAAAGAATGGAAGGGTAAATGAAAGAACGAAAGAGAGAAAGATTATAATAATAGTGAAATAAACGAAGAAAGAAATAGAATAAAAAGATAGAAAGAAAGGAAAAAAGAACGTGATAAAGGAAAAAATTTGTGACAAACTGAAACACAACAATCTAAATCCATCAACAGGATTTCTCAATAAAATCTTTAGTAGAATATTAAACATCGTCAGCATTTTTGTGCTTTAAAAACTTTCACGATTTCAAATGCTACCTTTTCCGGTAGATAACGCCCATTTGGATTTTTGGTGCAATACAATCTTTATACTCTTTCCATGACATTAGCTTTGTACTCTTTAATTTGGGCCTATTGAGTGATTGAGGTATATGAATGTTTCCCACCAGCATATTTTGCCAGTCTAAGAACCGGGACAAACGACAGTGATTCGCATGCTGATTTTCAAGGCCAATCCGATCAATAAGAGAAAGACAATTTCAGACGTCTATCTTCCTCATTTTGCACTGGGCCGAATTAAGTAAAATTTTCACCGTATTAAGGTGAACCATAAGTGAAAGAGGAAAGTCATCATAATTTGGGATTAAGAAGAAAGAACAAAAGAAGGAAAGAGGAAATAATCTAGAAGCAAACAAATTACAAGAACAGATAAAAGTAAGAAATTAATTAGGAATGATAAATAGAAAAATGGAATCAAGAAAAATGAAACATGAGAAAGAAAGAAAGAAAGAAAGAAAGAAAGAAAGAAAGAAAACAAATAAAAAAGTAAAAAAGAAGGAAACATTTATAAGAAAATAGAAAAAAGGTAGAATTTCCATATTGGAAAGAAAGAAAGAAAGAAAGAAAGAAAGAAAGAAAGAAAGTGTAAAGAGACAATAAAAGAATGAAAGCATAAAAGGTGAAGATAAGAAGAAAGAAAGGAAAAAGAAAGAAGATGCAATCATAGAAAAAAATGAACGAAAAAGAGGATATCATATAAGTTAGAAATAAATGAATGAATAGAATGGAAAGAGTAAGAAAAGGACTAAGAAAAAAAGAAAGGAAGAAAGAAAGAAAGAAAGAAAGAAAGAAACCATCATATGAAAATTAAAACGGAAAAGAAAATATCATATACGTAGGAAAGAAAGAAAGAAAGAAAGGAAAAAATTAAACCTCAGTAAACTTTGATAGGAAAATGCTGAGAAAAATTAAATGTTCGGCATATTTAAAAGAAAGTTAGATTGATAACCATAAATAGATAAATAAATGAATTAATTTCTTCAAAGAATGAAGACAGAAAGAAGAACAAATCAGACGAAAATTGAAACATACAAACCCTAAAAAAGTGTTTTTGTTTTTAAGCAAATGCAGCAAAAACAAATGAGACATAAATAAATACTACAAAACCCCAAAGAGAGAACACGAAGACATTCTCAAGGAAAGCAACAAATTATATAACGAAACACAGCATGACGTCTTTGGTTTAAAAAAAATCTAACTACCTAGTAGTTGTGAGTTTTTCTTCGAATTTATTGTGACATCAGTGAGACTAAGAAAAACTCTCTACATCTCTCTAGCAAGAGTTCATACAGAAATGATGTTGAACTCTCACTACGCACAGCACCGTACAACAGTGCGTACATAACTCTTTCTCACTTCCCTTTTCTTTCTCTTTCACTTTCATTTTCACTTTTAATTTCATTTTCACTTTCGTAATTCAGGAGATCCTCCTGTTGATTCAGGATTGGTCGAAGACATCCACCAATGACGATCGTTTCAAAAAAGTAGGGGCGTGTCAATACTCATACGGGACGGACCGATATATGACGAGACAAGTGTTATTAACAGTGGAGCGGAAAGAGGGTATGGTGGGGGCTGCTTCAAGTTTAATAAGTGGCCAATAGGTAGAATTTGAATTGAAGATTGGCAACGGAGTTTAGTGGTGGGGTCACAGTCAATTACAAGGAGAGGAGGAGATATGATAGTGTCAGTCAGAAAGAGAGACAGAGACAGAGAGAGTGAGTAAGTGAGAGAGTGAGAGGGAGAGTGAGAGAGAAAGATAAAGATGACATCGGTTTTGGACAGAGATAGAGAAGAAGTGGATGCTGAGGACATATATGCGGTGACAAGGTAGAGAACATGTTGCTGGTATGTTATTGCGAAACTATTCAATATATTGAGAGTTTAAATATGACTTCTGTATAGATACTACGAGATAAAGAAATAGAAAGAACAGGTCGCAGTTGAGATTATAGTTGATCGATTGATTAATTTAAATCTAAAATTGCAACCGCAGTAGTTGTTGCTGCTATGGAGACGCAGCTTATAAATGGATGCGATGGACTTATGTATATAAGCGTTGGTTGAGTGTATGCAGTCTAGGTAGGGTTGTGAGTTCGATCTTGGGATGAGACAATAAAATCAATATAATCCAGTTTTGGGGAAGATGTAGACGCAGAATGTCATAGATGAATTGAAAAATACAAGATAACATTCTAGAATAGACAACCGTGAGAAAAGTCTACCTCTGTTAATTGAATACAGGGTCCAAAAGAAAGAAAGCAGGATTGTAGAACGGTAGAATTGTTAAAATTGTAACACAAATGATGAGACCAAAAATTGTTTAAAATCAGTGTATAATAAAGACAATTCTTGGTCTCAGAAACTAACTTAAGTGTTATATATATATAACAGCTCAAATGATTAAGTGATTCTAATAGAATATTAACCCGTCAACGGTTATTTTATGCCAAAAGGTTAGGGAATCACACTCATTGCATTTAGATTTCTTAAGTCTGTGTCAAAGTTTTTGCAAATTGTTAAATATTGTAAAATATTCCAATCAAATACAAGTAATTTGTACTCATTTGTATGGTTTCAAGTATTCCTACCGAATACTAATAACTATATCGTTTCAAGTAGTTATTTATATTCAATAGTGATTTGTTTGCACAGAGTCATATGATTACAAGTAATTAATGATAATCCTAAGTATACAATTAAAGCTTTGAAAAAACAATTCTTACTGCAAGTAATTTACAGTTATAAACTATCGAGTATCCCTATTGAATAATATTTTATAAGTTATATTTGAACCATTGAGACGGACTTAATAGGTATTACCACTCTAGCTCAGGGTAGACCTGGGAATAATGGAAAAAAAGGGGTACTCAGCACTCTTTCGATCCCCTGAATTGGCGCCTCACCGTCAAATGCAGGTTAATATCATACACGGAATACTTTGTCACGTGTCTGGAAGATTATCCTCTTTGTAGGAAAGACAGGGTATGTTAAGCTTGTATAAAAATAACAATCCCTAATGGTTGGTTGGTTGGTTGGGTTTTATAGCATATCAATCTTAGTAGGTTATTTAACTCCAAATCCATTTTTATTTAAATAGTCAGTTCTATTTCAAAATATTCAGTTTAGCATGTGTATACAGTTTAATTGTCAAAAACATTTATATTTCAACCTATTCAGTTTATTCAAGAAGTTCTAATTCAGATAATTTAGCTTAGATATTGTATAGATTTTGTATACACACGGTTAAATGTTAAAACAGCTCCATATTAAACAATTCAATTTAGTGTAAGTACAGAATCAATTTCAAGAACACTTCCATTTTAAGCAATTCAGTTTAGCTTAAGCATGCTGTTTAAGTGTAAGTACAGTTTAATAGTCAAACATATTTCTATTTCAAGCTATTCATTTTAGTCAAACAGTTCTAATTCAAACAATCTAGTTTAGCATAAATATACAAAAGTTTCTATTCAACCCATAGATAGGGCCCTATCAGGTGCTACCACTCTGGGCCAGAGTGGACATGGGAGTAATGGTAATGAAGGTACCAGAGTGTAGCTGGGAGCGATGGCAATGAAAGGGTACTCCGCATTCCCCAAAGCTCCAGCATCACTGGATCCTCACCATGAGATTGTTTAGTGTCATATTCAGGATACTCATTGGGAGTGGGGTCTTACCTCTCTGCCGAGTATCAGTCTGTGTATTCTACAGCCCCTGCCGACTGGGCAATGTAATTTGTAATTTGTTTGGTTTAGCTTTATAGCCAATCAGCCATTGTAGGTTATTTAATACCAAATCCTTTTTATACATATATATTAAATATATGATTCACATTCAGTGGATAACATTGTTAAATGAGCCTGAGCAATCTTTTTCAACTTAGTGAAATAGTTTCGCTTATTTCTATCTAATACGAACAATTCTATTTACCAATAATGCTTTGCTTACACACAGTAAATATTTTCTAGTATTGTTATTTAAAACAAACAATTCAATTAATCATCAGTCATTTGTTTACACACAATTGAACGATTAAACAGTTCTATTACAAAGAATTCAGCTTAGCATGTCATTAGTTTGCATTCTGTTTAAATGTGAAAGCACACAGTTTAAATGTCAAACAGTTTATTTAAATTTGATCCATAGACAGGACCCTATCAGGTGCTAATACTCAGGGTCGGAGTAGACCTGCGAGTGATGGGAATAAAGAGGTACTCCTCATTCCCCAGAGCTCCAGCATTACTGGAGCCTCACCATCAGATTGTTTAGCGCCATATCAAGACACTCTATTGGGTGTCCTACCCTTCTGCAGAGATGTGGTCGGTGTACTCTACAACCCCAACTGATTGGGCAAACATATAATTTCAAATTATCGATATTAAAAATAGTTTCTTGAAGATTCTTTTCAACGGATTATCATTTGTAACTTAAAACTATTTAACAGATTGCAAACAGGAAAACAATGACTGCTTGCAAATTATTAGTATCAGAATAATATCATTTAACACACAATTGTCAAAAACATTTCTATTTCAAGCTATTCATTTTAGTCAAACAGTTCTAATTCAAACAATCAAGTTTAGCATAAGTATACAGTTAGTTCTATTTAACAAATAGATAGGGCCCTATCAGGTGCTACCACTCCGGGCCAAATAAAAAGACGCTTAGTAAATAGCAGCAATGACGAGGTTAACACCAGATTATGTTGTTGTGTTAAAATATATCGATACAGGAATTATATCTAAAACAGAAATAAAGGATGAATGAAACGTTTAAGTTCATTGCTACAGTCCCCGTGTTTTTTAAATACATCAAAATTATATAATTCTATTGAGATTTTTTCAAATTTTCTGATAAATGCTTTGGTTTCAGGTTGGAATTGGTGGATGAATTTACCAAAATGGTTCCGAGCGCTTTCAGACATTTTATAGGCCATCATCAGGGGTTTCTTGCACGTATAAAGAGTGTTTTTAAATGTTTTTTTTTTTTTAGGTTTCGTATATAACGAAATTATATAATTTAATTAAGATCCTTTCAAGTTTCCTGATAATGTTTTGGTTTCAGTTTGGAATTGGAGGATGAATACTTTTTAAGATGGTGCGGCGCAAACAGCTGAATGCATACGAACAATGTACGTAATTCCCTAATTTTTAGGTATAAAATAACCGCACATGGGTTGATATGCCGTTAATATCAATCATTTAATTAATTAATCAATCAAAAATTAGTTTTCTTTTTTCCTTAATGGGCGATGTTTTTTTTTATTGTTCCTTTTTTTCCTGCTAATTAATACGAAAGATATTCAAGTTTGTTTGATTTTAGATATCTTTGCTCATCTTTCAGGAAATTAAATATCTGAAAACGTTTCTTTCAAACGAAACCCTCAATCAATAATGAATAGAGAAAGATAATTCTACGTGAATAAAAACCGATAATGTAAGCGACGTTCAATAAATGCAAAGAAGAAAACCTGTTCAATTATACCAGTTAGAAACTTATGAATGTCGTCTCACGTGGAAACAGTTGATTGACTTACGGTCAGTTGAAACTGAATGCACGGGTCCCACTTCGATCATAAGTTGAGAAGCAACATGTTTATTCAATTCATAGATGACCCTTTAACAACAACTTGGGCAGTAAACAATCTATGAACAGTGAGTTCAACTGAATAAAAAGACGCTTAGTAAATAACAGCAATGGCGAGGTTGACACCAGATTATCTTGGTGTGTTAAAATATATCGATACTGAAATTACATCTAAAACAGAACTGAAGGATTAATGGAACGTTAAAGTTCATTGCTATAGTCCCCGTGTTATTCAATTAACTCTTTCCAGAGAGTAGAAGCACCTCTGTAACTCTTCTTATGTCATCTATCTATCTATCTATCTATCACGGGCTGTTTCTTTCGTTATCCAAATAAGGTTATTCTTTTTATTGTCTTGTTATACTATTATTGATACCATTGCATATATTATTATTATCGCATATATTTTTATGAACTGCATATATATGTATATATGTATCAGATAGTTCATCTATCTATCTATCTATCTATCTATCTATCTATGTCTGTTTCGTTCTTTCGTTATCCGAATAAAGTTATTGTTACTATCTATCTATGTATCTATCTATCTAGACACACACACACACACACACACACACACACACACACACACACACATGCATGTGTGAGTGCGTGTGTATACGATTGTGTGTTCGTAAATATTCTAAGAAACACAAACCTATTCGCTAGCAAATAGAATAATGTTATTTTCGAAAAATCCATCCATAATAGATTATGTATGTACCTCATTTCCGTGAATTTAATTGCTGTAACTGGTCTCTATTTTGATAACCAATACATTTGATACATATCTGAAAATTCTGGATTCTGAACGTATTCAATAAAAACATCTGCCCCCATTTCCATCTGCTCCGTTGCCTGATGTATGAAATATCGATTCGAGTTTCTTTGATCCGGGGTTGTCGATTGGATCGATACGGTGGGCTTGTTTTATTGAATGGTTGCAGAATTGGAGAAAATAGAACATGTAGATTTGCGGCATACTTACACAAGACTGTACGACGTACTTTTGTGTGTGGAAGGGAATAGCCAGAAGTTTTCATTGTTTCCTAGAACATTAGTTGGTCTCTATACTTGACTTTCAGATGAAAGCGGACTTTAATGCTTGAAAATATAAAATCATGATAAAAATGAAATTAATAATAATTTCGTCATAGATTTACGGATAACAAGACAGTCTGGCATGTGTAGTAGGTTCAGTCTTTAATAAATACACCACAACTTAGATTTTGTTCAAACCTACCTAAGCATAGTAGATACTATTTATCTATTGATCTAGTGAGGACACTTTGTTACTTCATTCTTTCTTCGTTATCAAAATGAATCGATTTTTTAATGGTTTCGTTATTCTATTGCTATCTATCTATCTATCACCAACTCTTTC
>CAUZXS010002748.1:87500-90000 GCA_963585895.1 Sepioteuthis lessoniana
GTGGATTGATTAAAAGTTACCGGTGTTGTGGTTTTAGCAATAGGAGCGAAAAGCTATGCCGATACTGACCAGTTCTTAGACTGGTGACTGCTGATATAAAATCAGGTGCAGTACGCACAAGGTGACTTCGTGCTAGACGAAGTAAAGTTTCAAAAAGTAATTAGCTGGACGCGTGGAAATTCCACAGAATATCTATACAATAGCACAAATATGAAGGCGTGCTTAGTGTAAAACCTATCGTTGAAGGAAGTGAAGTCTGCAACCTGGGTTCAAATGCTGGAAGAAGCTGTTTTTATTTTATTTCGTGCTAATGCCATTAGAAATGTCACGAATCCATCTCTGCTACTTCCAGCTATGGGTAAATAACAGAATAGATTGTTTTCTTTTGCTTTGATATGGCAACCAACCAAGAAGAAGGAAAACCCTGATTGAAACCAGATGTAAAAGTATTTAACTTGGTCTGCTGATAGCCTAGAAGAGAAAGTGAGGGTCACTAGAAGTCCTTGACTGTATATACGCTATCCTCATTTAATTATATGTGCTCTATCACCGATACTGAACACACTTTATTCAAAAAATTTTCAAACAATATATATATATATATATATATATATATACATTTGGTGAGGTGTGCGACAAATTCAGAAATTGGCGGAAGCTTAAAATTTTCAGTACGCACTTCCGCCAATTTCTGAAATTGCCACACAACTCACACCTCTTGGCCCCACCTGCACAGAAATCTGACATAGTTTTTCTTGTTTTATAAGAAGTGGTTGTTTTTTTTTTATCGCAACAAAAAGGTTCAGTTATGCCTTTTTTTTTGTTAGGCTTAGAAAATTTTGAACAACCCATGTCGTATATACATATATATATATATATATATATGCTGGAGAAGCAGGGAGGAGCTCATATGTGATGTACTCCTATGGACCCCCACATATGACCGGGCAAAAGCAGGACGACCAGCTCGAACATACATTCAGCAGCTATGTGAGGATTCGGGATGTAGCCATGAAAACATACCAGAGGCGATGAACGATAGGGAGAAGTGGCGAGAGAGGGTCAGGGATATCCGTGCCTGCGGCATGACATGATGATGATGATATATATATATATATGGTCCAGTAGAACGATCGCCTGGACTTAAAATTGTTGACGCACATGTGCTTGTGAGCAATGAGTCGTTGAAGGTATATCCCTGATTAGCAGCAGCAGATATACCATTTTAGTTGTCATTAAGACGTGGAGTGGTGAACATTGAGTATTTCTGATTGTATTGTATTTAAAAATAGTGACTGTTTCTTGCAACGCAATGGATGACCAACATTTACTGACCTTAACTCTTTAAAATATGAAAAGAATCTGATGATCAAGACTTGAAAAATTTCATGATATGACATTAGGACAATTTATAAGTGGATTTGCATTCAGAGGTTTCCTTCTCCTAGTGTAATTGTCTTACCCAGGCTTAAAAACCGATTCTGGGTGGGGAAGAGATGGTTTCATGCCTTTCCTAATGGCATTAGAACTCTGTTTCCCGATTACATTTCCAACGATGATTACTTTTGTCCCCCATCCCATGATACGAGAAAAGTACCCAATGAATTCTATATAATATATAGGAGTTTTACAGATATTCCCCGACGAACTCTGGACTTTCTATAATTGAAAAAAAAAACATTTATATCGTAATAAGGTTTTGGTTTGGTTCCTTTGTTTCGTGGCATATCAACCTTCACGGGTTATTTAATACTCAAAATGGATTTGACATTTAAGAAGGAAACGATACTGCTATTTAACTTACCTCGAGGATAAGAATGTTTGTACCTTGCTCAGAAGTAAGCATCATAGTTTTGGTTTGGTTTGGTTTAGACTTACGGCACATCAACTATTGGTTTGGTTTAGTCTTATAGCACATCAACAATTTGGTTTGGTTTAGTCTTATGGCACATCAACTATTTGGTTTGGTTTAGTCTTATGGCACATCAACTATTGCAGGTTATTTAATACCAAATCCATTTCATACATATTATCGTTTCTATTTCAAAAAATTTAGTTTAGCATAAGTACATTTTTTTGTTTACACACAGTTAAATGCCAAAACATTTCAATTTCAAATAATTCAAAAGATGGCAGAACAGTTCTATTTCAAACTATTCACTTTAGCGTAACTACACTGTTTAAATGTTTAACAACATTTCTACTTTGGCCATTCAGTTTGCTCAACAAAATTAAATGGTTCCAAGTATTGCTACGTATCATTAAGAATTCAATTTAACATCAGTCATTTATTTACACACAGTTAAATGTCAAAACAGACCTATTTAAAACAATTCAGTTAAGCATAAGCATACAGTTTAGTTCTATTTGATCCTTAGGTAGGACCCTATCAAGTGCTACCACACCGGCTCAGAGTGAACTAGGGAGTAATGGCAATGAAGGTGTACTCCCGCATTCCCCAAAGCTCCAGTATTACTGGAGCCTCAGCATCAGATCGTTT